>VYXH01005565.1:223428-256397 GCA_013397275.1 Burhinus bistriatus | reverse complement strand
TCATTGATCAATATGTTGAACAGGATGAATATGTTGAACAGTTACCTTTAAATACCAGTGAGCTTTGCAATTTTCTGCTTAGAGAGAAAAAAAGGGGTAGTGACTGCAAAGCTCCGTTTCTCTCGTATTGTTATCGCAAGGTATAAACTGAATTTTCCCCCAAACCGTAACCCTAACCAACGAGAGAAATAAATCCCTCACTTAAGCAGAGCGAGCTGGGGCGGAGGGCTTTGGAGGCGGTGCTGGAGGCGGCGATGCGGTGGCAGCATGGCTGCGGGGATGCCGGCCCTTCCTCAGCCACTAATCCAGGCACTCGGTGCCGTTAATCCAAGAGCCTGAGTGAGGTTTTGCAGCAGGGCTTGTCCCCTTTGCTCTGACAAAGCTCCCAACAGAGTAATTTAAACACACCAATTTACACCCACTGCTGGGTGAGGGGGGTCCTGGCTGGGAGGTGGGTGTCAGCGGTGGCCACTGTGAAGTCCTGACAGCTGTAAACCCGGACCAAAAAGACAAGAATAGTACCTTAAAACAGCTGGGCTACCTACGCCTGCCTCAAGAGGAGCCATTGGCTCCATGACGTGTAGGTTTAGGGCGGGTGTAAAGTCTGAAGCCAACAGCCCCCGCTTGCTTTAGCGCTAAGGTGCAACTGCATCGTCTGGGAGGCAGCAGAAGAGCTGTGGGCAGCGGCAGCTGGGGATCTGTTATCCCTCTCGGATTCTCTCCTCATCCCTGGGGTGGTGTGACTTGTATGGCTTGGGTCTGTAAAGGGCTGGAGTCAAAAAATAACTAAATGCAATAGGAATGGCTTATTTTCACATTACTAACCCGCCAGCTTGATAACGGAAATAACCTGAGAGTTCACCCTCGCGTTTCCATGAAGATTTAATAATCCTGTAGTTTGGGGAAGGGACTCGTTTTATTAAGATTTCATTTTGCACAATAAATCACTGCATATTTTCTGATATGCTACGAAGTATAGTAATAAATAATTAAAACTAAACTACCCTTACTTGTCAAAATAAATGATTTATCATAGTTTGGGATATAGCATCTTTGAATTTTTTATTGTTTGATTCCCAGAATATTATAATTTCCAATCAGTGGAGTTAATGAAGCTCCAGTGTACTTTTCTGCATTTGCAACAGTTACAGTTGTGTGAATGTATATTTCACACAAATATTTATGGTTAGCACTTTTCTGTACCTTTTCAAGTTTACACCTTTCTTTTAAGTGTTTATGGCAGTAAGTCACGAATCTTTGGGATGACAAATTTATTCAAATGAATTATCCTTCTGTTTCTATACTTCATCTAGCAACCTGGAATCACCCAGTTGTGCCTGAGAAAAACTGAGTTTTCTGTTAAAAAGAATAATTCCTGTGTTGTGAAAACAGAAATACTTTGGAGTGTTGAATTTAAAAAAGAGAGAGAGAGAGAGGCTCATTTTGAGGTTTTAATATTGAGTCTAAGTTTGTGGTTTCATGTCATTGATGTATCCAGATCTGTTTACTGGCTTTATACATTGTTCACATTGGTTTTTTTAATTTTTAAAAAAAAAATAAAAAGTCTAATGGGCTTTGTAATTTGGGCTTCTTGAAAAAAAGTGGTTTTTCGCTTTTTTTAAAAAAAAAGGTAAGATCTTCAGTTAGGGTTGGTTGATCCTGGGTTATTGTATTTAAATCTTGAGGAGGAGGAGATGGATTTGAAAAACAGAATCAGATATAGGTGTCCTTAAATTTTGGGAGTAATAACAGAAGGAGAACATGGGACATTTTTTTGGTGGACTAGCTGTAGAAACAGTATTAGTTCTTTTTTTTTTTCTTCTGTGTCTATGCCATCTTACGCCTTTGGAAAAGCAACATGTTTCCATTGGTTTTCTTTCCATCTTCACAGCGCTGATAGTGCTCCCAGATTTCTACTTCTTTTTTTTTTTCTGGGGAAAGAAAGTCAAATATAGAAACTTCTGTTACCAATAAAACAAGAACAACTGTTCTTTCGTAACCATTTATTAAAGAATCTAGACTGGATCAGTACCATTTAATCCACAGAAATGTACTGTTAGATTTTAAGATCTGTAGAGGAAGGGTTAGTGAGTTTAAGCATTTTCTGGAACCAGACTTCCACTAAAATACATAAACCAGTGTCTGCTATACAAGTAGAAAGAAAACCTCACCAGGCATTTTAGCCGAAATGCTGTTCTCAAGATTATTTTTTTATTTCATTGGGTACGGTACCTTCCCGTCTCTAACAAATCACATTGGAAAATGGTTTGAAAAGATATTGCCACTAAGTGAGATTGCTATAAAATATGTATGTTTTTGAGCAGCGGATGGAATAAATTCTGCTCTTTCACTTAGCAACACAAATGCGACACAATATAGGTGGTGCAAGTGCTGGGCGGGCGGGTTTTGCTCCGACCCACCCGTGGTCACAAAAGCAGTGCCAAGGCGCTCCTTGTTTCTACGTTTCCACGAAGAAGGGAATTAATTCCTCTTGGCGTGACTCCTTCACCTGCACCAAGGCTAACACGGATACTGCCCACAAACGCTCCCACAGTATTTGCTTTTTATTTCTGTCTGTCTTTGCAATGAACTAGATCCTCTGCTGCCGCGGTGCGCCGTAGCCCCGCTGAATTCACCGAGTTGTGCCATTTTATAGCGGGTGAGGTTATTCACATCACCCTGTGGTTTCACTATCTGTAAAATGGGAATAATAACGTTTACTTGACAAAGGGCATTGAGGTCCTTGCGCTGAGAAGTGCTATGTAAAGGCAAAATATGGTTAATACTATTTTCATACAAACACAGGAGTTTCCTGTAAATGCTTGGCTTTCAGTTGGGAATACATTTATCTGGCAGCCTTTCAGTGCACAAAGGAAAGTGCAGTAGCCTGAAGACAAGAATGAAGACAACCCAACCTCTTCTGTTTGGAGTTTTTTTATTATTTTTTCTTAAAGTAATTTTCCTTTGCTGGAAAAAATAGGTGCCAGAGCCCTGAAGAGTCTTTCATGGCACAGACTTTCTGATAACCTTGCTGTTGTTCTGTGAAAGCTAGGGTCGTTTAAAGGATTTAAAATAAATTTTTATATCTCAAAAGTCAGAAAATTAAAGCACATTGAACCAGTGTGCTTTAATTGATCTCGTACTCCGAGAAAACACAGCTTTTGCAGCAGCTTGCAAGTAAGAATGTCAGCTTCAAGCACTTAAAACCAAGCGTGGTGATTACTGCCGTAACCAGGCTCATTAACTTCAGCGGAATTACTTGTGATAATACACCCTCCTAGCCCATAGGAAGATTTTGCCACGTATAGCCCTGAATTTAGCATGTAATAAGGAAATACAGTTTGGCTGGTGGAACTTTAAGGGAAAGGTTATACTTTTTTGCTTGTAAGTATCTCATTTTGCTATTCACACCACTGGTCTTTGATCAAATTAACATTTTACTGTAAGTAGAAGAGCACCCGGTTCATGCTATTCATTATCTTGTCAGGAAACAATGAGAATAATTTAAACTGCATATATTGTGTAAGGCTTTTTTTTTTTTTTTAATTGGAAAGCACACGGCAGCGTTACGGTCGTGACCTGCTGGCTTCACTGTGAACAGTACAGTATTTACATACTATATTAAGGAGAATGAAAGTATTTTGAAATATTTTGTTACTAGGGAGGTAGCACTACGCTAGAAAAACAGCAGGATGGAAATAAAGAGGAATTGTATGGCTGAGCTGTCCAGAAAAACAGCATTTTTAGACAATGCTGGTTTCGCATGATCTCTAGCAGGGCCAGTAGTGCGACTGTCACTGGTCATCGTAGTTCTCCTCAGCCGTGCACAGTAGATTTGGAAGTAAGAAACCAAGAGTTTTAGCACTGGCTGATGAAAAGCAACTGTACCATGGCATACATATTTCTTAGCCAAAGTGGGATAGTTTCACACAAAGAGAAGGTTGCGTGAACTTTCCAGTGGCTCCAAGTTGTGCAAGATTGGTAGGTTTTCGCCATTTTCCATACTGGGCGTCTGTCTCTGGCTGCGCTCTCTTTTCTTATTTCAGGAAAAATTGTTCAACCGTTTCTAAGAACAAGATTAGGAAAAAAAATCCAGTTTTCCCCACATGTTACGAGTTGTTCTTGCTGTTTTGGTGAGGAGCCTGCTGTGCCCATATTTAAGAGAAGGGCCTTGGCACTTGATGAGGGAGGGTTTGCCTTTTTTCTCAGGCTTGTATCTTCTGTTGCTTCAAGTAGCACAAGGAAAATTAAAAAAAAAAAAAGCCCCAAGTTTGGCCAGCCTATAAGCGTCTGAAAAAAACCCGAGTTCACACAAACTCAACAGAATCTGGTTTGAATTTGTCGGCTTTGATGTCCGCGCCTGTCCCAAGCACGCTGCAGTCTATCACTGCGCCGGCTGGGTGAACATTAACCAGCCAGGTTTTTCTTCTCTTGGTTGTAATGTAAGGTTCGGTGCCGCTTGGACTGGGAGCCCTGGGAGGGGAGATGCTCCTCCAGGCTGCGGCGGGGAGACGGGCACCCTCGGCGTGAGAGCAGAGAGAGCGGGGAGTGGAGAAGGGGGTTGGCGGTGGGGAAGGAGGGAGGAGAAGGACCAGGGAGTGGGCTGCTGCCAGGACGTTTGGAGAAGAAGCAACGAGGAAAAAGAGGAAGGAGGAAATCGTGGGGGTAAGACTAATTGTGGAAGTTTGTGTGTATGTGTGAGGTCATGCGAGGTATGAGCTTGCTTTTGCCTGCTTGAAGCTAAAGGCACCGTGACACTCGAGAGAAGACAGAAACGGTGCTTCCAGCGGCCAAAATGAATTAGGAAGGGGACAAAGCGACACGCAGAGAGGCAAAACCAGAGGGTTTTGCAGGGGAGCAGCGCCGCAGCCGCTGTGCAGGCTCTCGGGTGCCGGTGAGCCCGCGCCGCACGGTGAGGTGGTGGTTGGCACCGCCGTGCAGAGCACCCGAACGGCAACGTGCTGGGGGCTTGGGGAACCCACAGAGCTCAAAGCGAGGGTTCTGCCAGCGCGTTCATTAACGCTTCTGAAGCACTTGGCTCCTTTGGTGGTGGAAACCAGGGCACAGCCCATGAGGAAGCGATTAATCCTATCTGCAGCGGAGGGTGGGATTAGTTTGCAGTAAATAAACTGCAGAGGTCGTACATGGAACAGGGAGGCCGAAGCAAAATACTCATTCACCGAGCAATATTCATCTGAGGGTTGAATGAAGTGGGGGTCTCGTCCGGGAAAAAGTGACAGTGTGTTACAGCGCGGTTCCAGCCTGCCCCCCAAAACCCTGTGCACGGGGCTGGCCGAACACACCTGTGGCCACGGGGCTGGCTTTTCAAAACTTTGAAGTGCTCAGTTTTGAAACCACCGTTCTTTTAACGGGTTTTTGTGTGTAATTTATGATTTATATTGCAATAGCACCCAAACGTGCTTTCCAGACACTGAACGCATCTATAATTCTGGCTCTAAAAAGCTTCCGTTTGGGGGGGGGGGGAAGAGAATAATTGACCAGTATTTCCCAAACAGAATTGCCCAAAGTTTCTGTTGAGGTATTTTGAACAATGCATAGTGTGAAATCTTGTCTGATATTATTCACAGGATTACAACAGGTGTTCCGAATCGGCTGGGGAGGCTGTGCGGAAAGGGCAGCTGACAGCTTACTGTATATGCAGATGTAACATCTATTCGAAATACCCTGGGTGGTTTGCTTGCGTGCAGGCTGAATAGAGTCTCGAAACAATGCTGCTGCGAACGGAAGCCATCAGCAGAACCGCTTAAGGCTGCAAAAGCCATTACTTATACAGCAGTAGATGCGAGAGCAAGTGCCACAGCGTAGTAACTTGTCCGGCTTTGCTGGAGTTGTTCAGCAGTTAGTAGATCGATATATGTACATCTACATCTAATAAAGTGCGAGAAAATAATGGATCTCAGTCGGAATTGTTAGCTCAGTTCTTAATCCGAATATTATCCAGCTGCGCAAACAACAGAAACTTTCCCTTTTTGTGCCTTTTTAATGCTGCTGCCATTTTTTCACGCACACAATAGATTGTGTCCTTTGCTGTGATTATTAGAGCCATGTTAGTGTACTTTTACAATTACGTTTTAATTACAGCTGTAGAACCTATGCAAAATCGTTTAATATAATGTTGTGAGCAAATAGCACAGATGATGCATTTAGTATTTGATTGCTGTTAGTTTACTGATTGATTAAACATGCAGACAGAGTCTCTGCTTTGACTAGTAAGTCAAAGACCATGCGCACGCACACAGGGATACAGGTTTTATCGTCACTATTTTAGATGACTTAAGTTTTCAAAGGATGAGCTGAAAAAGGGGAGAATCTGGCACACAGAACTATGGCAGTTTGGTGGCTTAAAAGTGAATTTATTATTCAATAAAGGAAGGGACCCATCAGTGTAAAGGGTAAAAGTTGCTCAAGAAAAGTTTTGGCCTTCGTTGGTGGCAGTTCATGGATTTGGAGGAGTTGGTGATATGTCTTTGAAGCGGAGACAGAAAATTATTTTAGCTATTTTCTGCTGAAAGCGCAATGTGGTTTGCATGGAGCCGCCCAGGTGAAAAACTGGTGACTCAAGGAGCTAATCAGTGTGGTTTTATAACAATAAAGTATATTTTTTTTAAAAGAGAGAAGAAAGTCTGGCCAGGAGGAGTATATACTGTAAAAACAACCGGGTCTTGCTCCGCTTTCCTTAACAGAAGCTTATACACAGTTATGGAAGGGACTTTGCTGCTCTGTATTGCCTGAAGTTACTGATCCATCTGTCTCTACCCAAAGTCTCGTCCAGACAATCTTTCCTCATAATTCTGCCTTTCTCCTTTCTGCTATTATTGAATATTTGTATGGGAATTCTGTCTGGTAGCCAAGTCACAGGCTTATCAGATATTGCGTAAATCCTCAGCAGTTGGTAACTGATCTGTGCAAAATTGTCAGTTTAGGGTTAAATATTGTTGAATAAATAGACCTGCTGAAAGAACAGAATCTAACAATTCATGTTTTGGGAAATAATTACTGAAGAAAGACAGCCCACAACATTGTATGTGTGTTAGAGAGAATGGTCAGAATATCTTTTAATTCAGCATTTACCCGTGAGAATTATTCCCATGAGGAACCTTGCAATAAAATCTGCTTGGTCTATGAGAATAGAAAGAAATTGAATAAAAAGACTCCATTTCCACTTGTATTTATTCAGTCTGGGAAATTCAGTGGGCCGCAGCATTAGTATCAGCAGGGGATTCCTTGCTCCTAGCGTTAAATTACTGTCATAATCGCTCAATTATTTCTTCCTTGTACTGTTTAAAATAAAAATCCATCACATTCTATGTTTTTTTCTAACATTTATTAGGTTGAGTGTTTAGGAAAATCAATTATATTCAGTCAGGCATGAATTGATGAATGTTCTTGTAATAATTGTCAGTTGTTAAACTGAATGTATTTTCTCTTTTCACCCCTTTTCATTTCCTTCAGAGGGCAGAGGTGGCTCAGAGAGAGGCAGAGACCTTAAGGGAGCAGCTCTCGTCAGCTAACAAATCTCTCCAACTTGCTACGCAGATCCAGAAGGCACCTGATGTGGTGAGAGAAAATATTTACTGACTCTTACAGGTTTCTGACATTCCTGCCGTACAGCTCTTTCAATTTATGCTCGCAGCTATAAAAATACTGTTTGGGGTAATATTTTAACCGAAATGGAATCGTGTTCCTTTGGGATTGCAGTTTGCTTAAACTTCTAAGGGGGCTGGTGTCTGCAGAAGACCACGGGAAGGACAGAGGTCACTCTGCTCCATGGTGACTGGTACGGTGATCCCTAGATCTCCGCGGCTGCCGGTCCAGATGGACAGCAGCAACGCTCAGAAATTATTTCATCTTGGTAGGAGCAGCAGCGGAGGAAAAATAAAGGCAGCAACGTGGTATGACAGAGTGCCGTGGTGGGCCGTCAGCTCGTGCCTGCCTGGAGGGCACAATGGAGGCGTGGAGCTTCAGACCCAGGGGACCAGCTTTGCCCAGAGTTGGTTGCATTCGCGGGAGCTGCTGCTGGCCTGTTTCTGGGTCTTGTTGTTCTTAGTGTATGGGCTGTCAGAGGAACTAGAAATAAATTCGGTGTCGTTCCAGTTTTCACTGGATATATCGAAACTGAGAACTACACCTATAAATCCAATAAAAGAAGCTTAGAAAATTGAGAAAATATCCTGTGCTCCTAAAGGTTTGGCTGGTTGTTGCCTTCTCTGTGTGTTTCTAAATACAGCGAACACCGCTGTTTGGGGAGATCGGTAGTGCTGACTCTCCTGATCGGACAAGAGTGCTATTGCAGGACTCCAGCTGGTCCTGGGTTAACAGATATCACAGATGAGCAGACAGATTGTTTTGATTTTTGTTTGTCAAAGGAGAAATAGGAGTATTTAAATGTAAATATGCAATTAAGTGAAATTTAGTCTATGTCTAAGCAGCAGATTTAACAAACAAAAGAAATCATGCTCCTTATACTGCTTTTTTTCCTGTGAGCCATATACATGCTTGACACTGATACCGGAGAAACACACGGTTGCCTTTAAAATACATTTGCAGAGAATGAGTAACAAACCATGAGTCCTCGGATCTGTTTGGTCGTCTATTAATACGACCCAGTATTTTCTCAGAGAAGTCAAAAGATAGACAAGCAGACTGCAAAACAAAAAATAAAAAAAATAAAAAGCCTGAATATCACTTGTAACTCTGAATTACCTGCCTCTTCCTATCTCGTGTCCTAGTCTTATCATTATTTTAACATTAGGTCTTTCTTGTATTTAATAGTACTTCTGCACTTCATTTATATTTAATATGACAACTACTGCAGGATGAAAATGATCATTATCTATCTTATTTCAGACTCTACGTTCTAGTCTCAATAGGCACGAGCAGCAGATGATTATACAACTTGTGATGTTTCATGCAAGCAAATTAGAGGTTTTTTCAAGTTAAAAGTATAATTCAGTGTAATAGGAGAGCGTTGTTAACTGCTGTTCCTACATGTAGCATTCTGTGAGATACAATGCTGAGTAGTCACTGAGAATCAAGCTGAGTGTTTAGAAGATATGGAAAAGGTATTTTGTTGTGCCTGTATTTTCCAGAGAAGAGGGTATGGAGTATATTTCAATCTGCTGCGGTGTCATCTTGAATTGTAAGGAAAGTGCTTGGGTAACGGCATCAGTGGGTTGAATTTTCAGCTCTTTCACTGTAGGATCTTTGGCATAAAGCTTACGATCATTGTCTCTCTCTTGGTAAATGGATTTTTTCCTACTTCACTGGGGTTTTCTGAGGAACAGCCATTAACATTTGTAAGACTCATTTTAGGCTTTTTAATGGAACGTGCCTTCATCACTGGGCTGCCTCGTGCTCCCCAGATTTGCACAAGGGTTTCCCTGTGTTCTTCATGGAAGAGAGGTTCAGAGCTCTCGGATGCATTATAGCTGTTGATCTCTTAACACAAAAGGAGACAAAAGAGATGGTACAATTAGTCTGTATTACCTTTCCTGAATAGATCCTACCTTCTTCCTGACTTCTCTGTCCTCTCTTATTTCTTGTCCTACTGGAAAGTTGGTCTAGTGAGGAAGTTTCAGGCTTGAGGACTGATTTCACAGCCGTGGGAAACTGGAAGAAGAAAGATCCTCATTTAGGAAAGGGAATTTCTGAAAGTGGAGACCATAGGGAGAATGACCTTGTCTTAACAGCTGTCACATCCATCTTCATCCCCATGGAGGAGAGGCTTTAGCTGCTAACAGTAATGTTAACAGTGAACAATTTTCATGCAAGGAGCAAGTTCATTGGAAGTAGCACTTTGGGGCAATTTTTGATAATTTTGCCTGGAACGTGTGGTGTGCATACAAAGAGCCAAAGGCACATGGCTCTGCCGTTCCTGATTAAGAAATTCTGCTCCATTACTTCAGAATATTTTATCTGATTAGTATTTTGTAAGCACAGATTTTCATAGTTGTCAAAGCATTTGGACTATTAATAATAAATAGATCTAAATAGAATCCCTTGACTTTCACGACTGCATCTTTCCAGTACGCTTACAAAATCGGGCCATTAATTCTCTCCATTGTCCTTATTTTACCAAAGACCTGTCCTGGGGAGTAGAAAGGTTCATCTTCCAGGTTCACGCAGTCAGTCACAGGATTTAGAGATTACTTCCGTCTCTCGTGCCACCTGATGCCATGCTTGGTCCTTAACTTAACTGCCCTGAATTCAAACTTGTTGCCTTTTTTTTATTTATGTGGTCTAATACTTTTTTCACATTAGGAACAGGCCATCGAGGTGCTAACGCGCTCCAGCTTGGAAGTAGAACTGGCCGCGAAGGAGCGGGAAATCGCCCAGCTGGTAGAAGATGTCCAGAGACTCCAGGGCAGCCTCACCAAGCTGCGGGAGAACTCCAGCAGCCAAATCTCACAGCTGGAGCAGCAGCTGACCGCCAAAAACAGCACTCTTAAAGTAAGGCTCGGTTCTGTGCTCAGCAGCTTTCGAAGGATATAATTGGCGTGCCAATATTGGGTTTTACTGATCTGAGTTTTCTGTGGTTCTGAGAGGCACCGGAAAAGCCATTCACTTCTTCAGGATGCTGTTGAATTCCAGTTTCTGTGATGTTTTATTCTAAGTGATCACAGTTTTGTTGAAATTTAATTTAGCTAGTTATTGTTTCGCAATGTGTTTTTGCAGAACACGGCTACCTTTAGAATTAAAACCACCACCAAAACCCAACATACAATTACCATGGATATGTAGTGAAATAGCTGAACTGAAAAGGCACAGAAAAGCCTTCTTAGGTTTTAAAACTTTTAATTCCCATTGCAGTGATTGGTATCGCAGATTTGCCAGGAACGTCTATTGTGCTATGGTCTATCTTTGAATTTACCTGCTACCCTCTCCCATTCTCTCTGCTGGGAAAGGGAAGTGTATCGTTTAGAGCATAAGCCCAAGTAAAATCAAGACACAAAGAGAAGGCTTTTTAGCCTTAATAAGCTTTGGTGTTTTTTAAACTGTGTATTTACTGCGCAGTAATTCTCATTTATAATTAGTGGTCCAGTCCTATGCTCATTTGCATACCAGTAGCGCTGCACTAAAACCAGAAGAAACATCTAACAAGTTTGTGAGTGACCCTTTTACCTTTACCTTTTTGGCAGCTTTACATTCTTTGTGCACTAGCCCACACAGTTTTGATCTATCGGTAAGCATGAGAAACGCTTCCCGACATGTGTTATGAATCAGTTTCCTGTAACTCCTGTCTCTTTCGTTGTTCTACTATCTATGAACTTCAAAGCGTAAACAAGATAAATTTATCTATTCCATTAAAGACTTCATAGTTTTGCAGGTTTTATAGTCTGAGAGTTTTTTGAAAGCAGGAGGCTGATGGTACCCACTTAGCTCTGACTGTGGCGTGGGTAGCTTTCCTCTATCAGAATGATTTAATGTTCAATTGAAACTCTTACAAATTGTTCTAATTCTGGCATTTTTTAGAGGTTACTAGTTTTGCTCTGGTGGAGCGTAATTTATGTGGACAAGTGTCTGTTAGGCATGAAAGCCGAAGTGTTGCATTCAGTATGCTTTCTGCATGTTTTAAGACAGCCTGGCGGAATTCTTATGAAAATTCAGTAGAGCACAGGAAATCTGTCAGGTTCCCATATTTATGGTATCGGTCTCTGCCCACATGTCACCATGTGGGCACCTCTTAATGAGGGAGGAACGTTTGGAGGGATGCACTTTGCTGGCTACACCCATGTTCTGGGTTTTTTTATTTTTTCATAAAGCCTGATAGAAAATATCTTGAGTCCTTGCACTTGACAGATTTTCTTGGAATAAAGCATGTTCCTGGTGAGGTCAGTATTAGTTAGCCATTAACTTCAAAGGGAATAGGATCATAGAAATGACAGAGCAAGTCTTTGATTTTCATTTCGGTAATCTCCTTCCATTTTCTCATAGGCTTGCCCGACTAAAGCTCTCTATTTAGGTTCCTGTTGATAGTGTCTGATGCAGGGACTCTATTGATAAAAGTTTTAGTCATTTCAACCCTCTTTAACCTTATCCGTTGCAATATAAAAATATTTCAAAATACATACTTTTACCCCAAAGTGTTGGGAAAACCTGTGTCTGAGACCTGTTGTACAAAGAACCAAATCTCAGTGGTGACGTGTTGATCTCATGTTTGATTATAGAGGAACTGCATCTAAAATAACTGAGATTGTAATGGTTGCCTCCACAAAAAATGAATCACAGTTTCGCAAATTAAAGCAATGTTCTCAGACCATATCTTGGGGGAATTCTTTAATACTCTATGACTTAATGAAACAATACAGAAATATTTTCAAAATTATTGCTTCTTTATCTTCATCTGATCTAATAATCAAAACATGTCCTCTAGTAACAAGAGTTTTCTAACTATAATTACATTAACCCTTTGTTGCTGGGAGTTAGAGCTTCCCAGCTACCCAGTCAAAATACAACAGTGCTAGTTAGCAAAGAGATAGATCAAATAACCTAGGTTAATTACGTATGGGCTTTTTATTTATCACTCTAAACTAAACTATGACATTAGTCTAATGGAGTTTTTAAAACGTTTTAAGCCCCTGAATACAGCCCATGCTGCTTTACCAAAGACACTTTAGTTAATAATACAGCGATGTTTTGGTTTGGTTTTTTTTAAAGAACGTAAGAGGGGAACCTATCTATGCATGCTGTAACACAGGGGCATTCATACAACAAATGCAAGATGATTCGTTAACGTGGAATATCTACAAAGTTAGTGTGCAGAAATCTGCCCATCCATTCCTTCTGTCCGCTGGCTCCCTGCATTTTTGTGTGTTGCAGGACGTTAGAATATATTTTGTCTGAGTTAACCAGGTTGATATTTAGTGCAAGATATTAGTTCCTCCAGATTGTCTCACAGCTTGAACCTTTGTTGTACCATGTTCTGTGCATTTTACAGGGTTCTTTGAGACAATTACCATACTAATACATTTTAAAACAGTCATTGACTGGGAAGATGCCAAGTGCCTAAATGGTCTGCTCATATACAGGCATTGCATTCTCAGTTGTTAGTTTATATTATTTAGTAAAGTATACATTTAGGTGCAGATTTTCCATGGCAACAATCTCTGTATTAGGTACTTGGGAATGATGGATGGATGTGTTTTTTATACAATTCGAAGTAAAATATTGCTTGTTGCCATATTCCCGTAACAGCATACAAGTACCTGAGAGGCCAAAACAGCTTCAATTCTGTCAACATCTTTTTTTCTTCCTTTATTTATTTTTTTTTAAACTATGTTTGGTACCTAAAATTTCCAGAAATACTTTCAGGGTATAGCATATACCTATACAGCATTAGATTTAAGATAGATTTCTTTACAATGGGAATCATTATTTTTCCTGTATTTTGTATCTGTTTCTACAAAAGAGTTTTTTCTTGGCATATCCTTGCATGAGTAACTAACATACTAGTCCAGGGTATTCTTTGTTTTAAATTAATTCCAGTACTTTTTATACTGAGGACTGGTGTAACTAGCCAGTTATCCCAACTGTAAAACCTAATCTGCTGTAGACCCAAAAATGTTAGGAGTCACAGCGTTAAGGAGGAGGCGGATCGTAGGGTATCTTTGCATTAAGCCGTAGAGCAGCACAAAGCAGTGAGAGGCAGCCAGCAGAGTGACACGGCTGAGGAGGGCTGAAAGATGCCGTGCGGTTCCACGGGGTCCTCCCATCGCCTGCATCGAGTTCTGAAGCTGTCAGTCACCATGCTGGGTCGCCTCGCCGGTACCGAGGGCTCGCTGGCTCACTGGTTTCATTTAAAGATCCCCCTCCAGTCTTACTGAGCCTGATCTGGTGCATTTTAAAAATCTGGCTGGATTCCTCGTTACAGTAACTGCATTTTGCTGAGCGTTGAGCTGTAGCTGGAAAAGCTGCTTGAACCTGTGGCATGTTGTAGCTGGCCCTCCTTAAAGCTCGGAGAACTGAAGGCACGCCTCGGGCCCCGGGATGATGTAGTACATTGGCATAAGGAGATTTCACCACGCATTGGAGGTTGTCAAAACCTCCAACACCGTTAATATTTGTAGGATTTTTCCTAGTTGCATCAACCGGGATTTTCCTAGTTACATCAGTACAGGGTTTCTTAGCAGGGCCAAGACACCTGTAGCACTGTCTGCTTTGTAAAGCAAAGTCGGTAGTCCCTATAATTTCAGGCAGTAACCGAAATTTAGTAAGGCAGGACATGTCAGAAGAAATGACTAAAACTTGCCCTGTATTTTTGCAGGTGAAAAAAATTGGTTTAGCTCAAATAGCCTCTTCCTTTTCTTTTTTTTTTCTTTTTACCCCAATCCAAATAACTGCTCAAGTTCCTGATTGCTAAGGATGCCGGGACACAAGACCTTTTAAGAGGCTACTCATTTCATCAACATCCCATAGAGTGCAAATTCCACCCTTAACAACAGTTTCTGCTTCCCTGCAACAGCTGGTGGTGGTGATCCATTAGGAGCTGCTTGTTGAGCAGCTGCCAGAGCTGTGCCCATGCGTTACTGCCGGGAGATGCCTCTCATCGGCAGTGCCCAAGGATTGTGGATTATGGTATCAAAAAGCAGGAACGGGAATTTAAGAGGGCTGTATATTGATAACGTGGTGTCCGCTTTGTCACTGCTTTTTACTAGACGTACTAGTGGCAAGGCAGAAATGTCAACAACGTGTAAGTTGGAAAGGGCATCACAGGAAATCCTTTAAAGATGGCGACATAGCTGGAAGCCCAACCAAGCCCCATCACGCTGCTGTTGTCATCTGAAGAAGCCTCATTTAAATTATTAAAATGGCTTAGATGGTCGACTCACTAATCTGCGGGTGCTGTATTCCATAGTGTTTAGGTTTGCTGCTTGTACCCGTCGGAGAGCTTTGAGACGGGTGATACCTACACACTGGCTTACTTGGGATGACAACGTGGTTAAGAGCTTCCCACTTCTAATTGTTCATCTGTCCCAGCCCTACCGTTCATGCACCCGTAACTGTGTTGGCGCAGAACATTATGGGGCTGCATTTTAAACAGATTTGCTAAAATTATCCAAGTTCACAGTAGCCCTTCCCTGCCTTCCTCCTGCATTCAACGAGCAGCCCAGGAGTGGGTGTCGGATCTTCTGGAATTCACTGCTCCACTGAAGGCAGCCTCTCCTGGACATAAAGCCCTATTTTTCTTTTTCGTGTCATATATTCCTTTCCTTTTCAAAGTAGATGGTCTGTCTTTGAGGGTGGTACGTCCTTGTGTTATTTGTTTCCTGTGACTTTTGGGATTCTGTGCCAATTTTAACACCAAAAATCAAGTGAGGCAGAGCTAGCCTGAACTGATCCATGGAAGTTGCAAGCCAGTAAGTTCTGTTCTTTCTTTGCTTAGGTCAGGTGTGCCTGTACTCAGCAAAGAAATAATTAGTGGGAAATTAATGTGGCTTCCGCAAGCAACATAACGGCATCAATTATGTATCACTATGTTTTAGGCCTCCTGAAGCCTTTATCCCGTAGTGATGAGCACTGTTGTTGGGAGCGGGGGCTCTTGGGTAAGGTCCAAATGTGTGGCATTGTGTTACGGATTGTGTTAGGAGGTTTGTTCCAACGTTTGTGGCATCTTCACACCGAAGAGAAGCCATTGAGACTGCCCCAGGTCAGGCAGACCTGAGCAAAAAGACCTGCTGAGTTTGTCTCAACGCTTCATCTGCGGTGTGTAATCATGTTAGTTACTGCAATAAGTAACGCTTGTAAAACGACTTTTGTTTGGGCATGAGGCATTGTAGAAGTCTTACAAGCCTAAGGCGTTCCAGTCAGCAACAGCTTCTTCAGTCTTTTTTTCACGTAGATAAGGGTATCAAGAAGTGTCATATTAAGAATACAGTGTGTGCCAAAGCATCCTGCTTGTTTACTCAATTTATCGTTTCCATAAAAATTTCAGCTGCCCCATTTTTAATACCATCTTCCCCGATCTCTTTGTTGAACGCATGACAGTGACATTGCGAACAGCTCAATTGGGACCTACAGAATTCCGTAATGCTTGGCACTCTGTAAACAAAGGAAGAGTGAGGTATAATTGTGTTTACGTCGAATTGGTTATAGTTTGTTTTCTAATATATGTAAATTAGGTATGAGTCATTAACCCTCACTTGTGCGCTGCTGTATATATGGAATAATTTAAAGATGATTTTGAAAGCCTGCAGAAAAAAAAATCTGAGTAATTAAATCCATGTTCTTTCTTTTAAAGCAACTGGAAGAAAAACTGAAAGGACAGGCTGATTATGAAGAGGTTAAGAAAGAATTAAAGTAAGTGTTAAATGCTTACATAATTTTTTCACAAACTCTAGTTTAACAATTGTTAAATGAAGCCACAAATCTGTGTTCTTGGAACAATAAAGAATTCAGTCAAAACCACAAAGATGGGGAAATCGGGAATATTGGCAGAAATTGCATCCAGAACCAGTGCAACTGCTGTATCTGCGCGTAGTCCTTGTGCAGCAGAGCATCGCAATGGCAAATAACACAAGTGTCCATGAAGAAAAGACACTTAAACTATCATCCCCCCAAGGGTAAAAAGTTTGAAAATCTGTGGTATTCTAGGTGGACCGCTCTTTAAAAATCCCCAGCCAACAGCTGAATGTGATGTGGACCGAGAGTTTGACGCAGGGCCTTTGGCCGTAATACCTTTTCTGTGCTTTTGCCAGCCAGTGTTCAGCACTTACCATTTTAATGCTGTGCTTGTTTCACTGTATATTTTTGCTAATATATTGTGGTTTTAAACTGAAGCCACAAACAGCCTCTTCCTATTTCAAGGGGTTTTTTAAGAGACTTAAGAGAGCCTCATTTTAAACTATAACAAGATAAGCTGTCAGGTTCAGAGGAGAAGTTTTTTGACTAGAAATACATTTAGTGTCACGGTTTAAATAACTGCAAGAAGCTCCCTCTCTTCTTTCATCATCCTGGCATTTTTGTGTGTATTTTAAGAAGCCTGAAAAAAAGGTTACCTTGTTTAATGAGGTATTTCAGATGAGGCTGGGAGTCATGTGCTTTTGTTTACACGTCCCTGGAGAATATGGAAAGCAGGTTTGGTTTGGCGAGCCCGAGGACTGCCCGGCCCCTGGTGCTGTTATATTCAAGCCACGCTGGCTGCGGTTCTGGTTCGCCACCAGCTGCAGCACAGCCTGACGGGGGGATGTCGTTCCAGTCCAGTGAAAGGAGTTGTCCCTTTCTCTGGTCCTTATACCTGAATGTTAACTGGTCTCAAAAAAGCGTCATCATTTTAGTGATACGGGTAGATGTGTCCACGTTCTCTTCCGAGTTAAGGAAATGCAGCTTCGGATTTCAGCTGGTTTATGCCCTCACATGTAAAGTAGTGAATGGGAATTAAGCCACGACCTTCCAGTTTGCTACATGAGTTACTAAAATGTGAATGTACCGAAACAGCAAATGAGTTTTAAAGCCTACCTGGTTTAATGCCTTTACTTTAGATATGAAACTCATTTAGATCCCCGTGTTCCTGGCGGTAGTACTTTTTTTTAAATTACTATTATTTTTATTTTTTACAACACTGACTCCCATGGGGGCAGGGCGGGAAGGCAGGTGAGAGGTCCAGGAGAAGCCACGACACAGGAATGTTTGTATGGTGCTTCTGCCTGTTCCTGTTATTACAAGATGAGCCTGCAGTGAAATAGATGGGAGAATCTCCTGGAAGTGGCCCTTGTTGGGTGCCAGTAAATTAAATCTCTTTCTCCTGGCTGTTACAGCTTTTATACCCCCTAATTTGTGGCTAACGTTTTTTATCTAGGCAGGTGACTTTGGAGGGACAGCCCGCTAGCTTGTAGGTGGCCTGGGGTTCATACGCCATCCTGCTGGACGGTGCGGGGGGTTCAGACCCTCTGTGGGAGCGCTGCAGATGCTGGCAATGCTGCATCCTCACAGCAGCTCGTTCATGCCACCCTCACTGCTCCCGTCTGGTCCAAGAGATGTGCCAAAATCTAAACGTACGTCACCCGAGAGTCTGATATGAAGTGAAACTCTGAAAAGTCTATTGCTGTAGGTCTGGTATTCCCTAGCCTGAATCCTACTCCGCCTGCCTTTGTGCCCTGGAACGCTGACAGAAATGAGCGGCTTATAGCGCACATACACATCAAAAAAAAGAGAACTTGTCAGTAAGGAAGAAAGAGAATAAACTTCTCAGTTGTTTTGGCACTGATGTGTTTTCCTTAATCCTCCCAAGGATGTTAGAGGCGTTCTAGGCTGAGGGATCTCAATATCAGTCAACTTCTAACCTTGGAGGAACTTAACTGGGTCCACGTCAAGATCCGAGTTGGGAGAATTCCTTGCTCTGTCCACTGGCTTTTGTGCCAAATGGCTTTTAAACCTATTTTTGAGATCTGAGAGCTCTGTGTGCCCTTTCAGTTCCCACTCAAGTAACATGGCAGTGCTAACCCTCCTCCTGCCTTTGCAGTCGGGATCATACGAACAGAAAGTCGAGCTGTCCCAATGCACACTTTGCTTTAGAGTAAGATCTTTCAAGTCATCTTAGATGTACAGATTCAAGTCACAAGATCATTCCTTTAAAAAGCAGGTAACAGATCTTGAGCAGCAGATTGAGTCGAGATCTCATGGGCAAAGATATTCCTGGAATCCAAAGGGGAAACATTTTGCTTCCTCATATTCCTGAGGAAAATGTCCCTTTCGTGACACATTTGGAGAGTCATTTTTGACATGTTTAACTTTTACATTTTTTGAAAAAATGAACCCGCGGTAGTGAATATTCCTCCAAGGGCAATTCAAGATACCATCAACCTGGTTTTTAGTGTATTTTGGGTTGTAAGTGTATAGGAAATTACCTGTGAAATTGCCAGAAGGCTATTTCAGGTAGCAAAGAATCCACTTGAAGTAGGCAGAGGTCAGTAAGTTTCCAGCCGAGGTTTGAATACGCATGCCTGCTCCAAGCTCGCTGAAAAATGCAGCTGCTGCAAGGTTCAGGATCCTTTCTGAAGGTCCCAGCTGGCGGCGGCTGCTGGGAACCAAAACGCATTGGTAGAGCAGGTGGAGGGCACAGGAGGAAGCCAGAGTTGTGGTGCTGAGAACCCGATACACACATTAAATACCTTCAGGCTTAGTTGGCCCTTCCGACTGGTTTCAGTCCGGTTCTGTAGGCAGCACCAGTAGTGGTCAGAGCACGTCACGCCCGCTGCTTCGAGAGCATGCGGCTTCTTTTGGTCTAGTCCCATCCAGAAGGAAGGCGGTTGGTGTGCTCCAGGACTGCTCTGCATGGCAAACCCGAGTGTGGTAAGTGGGGATTACTGGGAGACCTGCGTCACGAGTGTGCTGCTGATCTGAAATGGGAGAAACACCCGTGATTTGCCATGGGAGGTTAGCCACATGATCATTTGCTGTCACAAATTGGTTTTTTTAAAAATTCCGATAAGACTCCTTATTTGACCATCATGAGTACATACATCACTACTTGCTGTCCTTTCAGAGGCCATCCTCTGCAGAATCCGTGGGAGAATGAAAACAGTTGCCTACCAGTGACTGGGGTTTCCCTAAATTTTCCCTAGATGAGTCTCTGTGTATTTATCCCCCCCAGCAGCTTGGAGCCCTGGTGGGCAGAGCTGTGCCTCTGAAGAGGTGTCCCAAGAAACACTTGCTTTCAGCAGCCTGAGTACACGTGCCTGCGATGGCCGTATAATGCCAGGATCTCTGAGAAACTCGAGCCGTTAACGCACAGCCTCTCCCCTTGACTGGCAGGGCTCCCTTAATAGCAGAAAAGAGGCACTTTTGCACGTGGGTGAGCTGTTGTGCCCACGTAAAGCAGAGTCTGAACAGCGTTACTTCACGTCCTTGTGTATTGGATGATGGCTGTAATCTACAGCGATTTCTGCTGGCAAGAGGTGTCATCCAGTGATGCCGTATGATGAAACTGATGGCCGGAATGTTGTGTGTTTGTTAATTATTATATTTGTAGGACTGCCTGTCAGAATTAACACTGTATGCAATGAGTCTGCACAGATGCAAAATGCGTGAGGTTTCTGTCTCAGAATGACTTCTTTGTGGTTTGTTTTTTTTTTTCTTGGATTTGCTGTGACTTTGTGTGATCTTGAGCGAGTCACAGAGGCCGCTGATTTCCAGAGTGCTACTTAATGGACATCTAATTCTGGATTAATGCACGGACAGATTTATGGAGGAGCTGGACGCCACGTGGTCCGCGGCAGTTAATGAGTGCTGGGTGCCTGGCTGACTCCACTAGTCCCTACATGTTAATAACTGGCCTTCTGCCTTTTTTGACTCAGTTTCCACATTTAATACATGGTTAAACATCTTCTCCTTGCCTCGCAAAGTTCCTGGTGCTTTATACATGAAAAACGCTGTATAAACACTATCTGTATCTGTTTATGTATTTTTCTTCAACAAATGAATGCTGTACAAAGAGAAGCTGAAATCATTTATTGCTTCAGTCTGAGGAACTTAACGTCCTGCCTGCAATAGGCCTATCTAAAAAAATTTATAAGACAAAGTACAGTAATAAGTTTGTATTCCTGTAAGGTTCTCGTTTGCCAGACAATACAACTCTAATGGAAAGACTTTGAAGGGAGATGTCCTTTGACCGCTCAGTATTTATATAAAATATTGACAATGAGACTATCAGATTCTTCTCCTAATGTACTTATAAATATTTGGATCTTTCATATTTCTTAAGAAATATTGTGCCATTGTGTCTTCCCTTTGCCATGGAACTAGGAGGTTATTAAAATGAAAAACTGCCTTTTAGCCTGTAGTGTCTTGGTCGGGAAGATTATTTGTGCATATTTGCCTTGATATGTGAGCTGGTGTATATTATATAAAGTACTGTAACCGTGGTGGTGATTCCCCTGTTTTGTTGCTTTGCTACAACCTTTTCATTCCCTTCAAGCTTCACAGATAAATTTATATCCCTTCTGACAGCTTAAAATGTTATATCCTTATTAACCTTTAAATTTACGCTTTAAACTGGCCTGGTGGGATTGCATATGGAATGATTTAGATGATGCTCGAGAAAATTTTCTTATCCAATAACTAGTTTGAATCGTTGTTCTGTATTCATTAAGAGGCTGCGTTACTGCAAGGAAAGTTGTTACCACTTGTAGTGTTGCTGCAGAGTAGGAAATGATTATGTTAATGCTCATTAGTGCAGTTGTTATGAAAAGAAGAAATAGAAAATAATTTTTTTTCTGCCTTCCACAGTATATTGAAATCCATGGAGTTTGCACCGTCTGAAAGCTCTGGTGCGCAGGTACTGAACCTACTTTTGTTTTCTTAATTACTTCAGCAGTTCGGTTAATTAACGAAATTTTTGCCTTGCAATTCATTGGTGTTGGCATGGAGAATTTCCTGTTGATGTTGAGACATATGGGTTGATCATTGTTTTCCTGATGTTTTCTTATGTAAAAAGCTGAACTGAACATTTTTTGCCTATTAATGTCTTTTAAGTGGTCAAGGACAAAGACTGACGTTTCAGCTGTGCGGGAGTGGATAACCATAATGTTGTGAAGCTGAGTCTTCAACGACACTAGAGTCAGTGTACAGCTACGCTGAGATTTGCATGTTTCTTGTACTGACAGTACGCTGAGCAAGGATTTTAGCATTTTTAAGTCTTTGTTAGCCTTGAAAATAACGTTCACAAAAGAAAAGAAACCTTTCTGTACTGAGAAAGCAAGAGAAAGCTCTGCTATTCCAGCAAATCAACCTTACTTAAGTTTAAAGGTTATGAATTAAATTCCTGCTTCTGAAATCTGAACTAAATATCAATATACTGGCATTAATTTTCAATATGTTTTTTAATGATCAAGGGTTAGATGTTTAATGGAGGGTAAATGGCAGGTTTCTGTGACTGATTCTAATTTTGAACAAACTGTTTATGCTGAAACGCAGCATTTCAAGGAAACGCTTCACTTGGGTCAGTTGACCTAGAAGAAATAATATAATCTTCACTCCTATTTTAATCAGATTAAAACGTGTCTACAGCTTTTAAATTGAAAATGTGCCGGTACCATTTTAAAATAAGGAGGGTTAAGAAAATCTTTCGTTACCCGTTTCAAAACAATGCGGAATTGATGAATGATTTAAAATGAAAATTAAACAGTGAATCTCTTCTATGGCTCACGTAGGAGCAGTGAGCGATTCCTGCAGATAGATGCGTGGTGAATTCCCTAGCTGCATTCATAGCAGAGATGAGCACTTGTTTTCTTCTTCTGAAATCCTTTCTAGTGCCTGAGTGAGACTCTTGATGCTTTTAGAAACAAACCTCCCACTTTGATTTTCTTTAGGATGCCTCTAAACCGCTGGAGGTGCTGCTGCTGGAGAAGAACCGTTCCTTGCAGTCAGAGAACGCCACGCTGCGTATCACAAATAGTGACCTGAGTGGTAGGTTGACACAATTTTCGGCTATTCCGGTTTGTTTGCTGTCTTGTAAGGGGAGGGAGGGCTGAGAGAGAGGTGAACGGCTGAGCTAATGCATGGCAGAAAGATTAACAGGAACACTGAATAATGTTTGATTTCTGCAGTTTTATAGGCTGAATAATAAAAGAAAAGTTGGAGAGCTCAGCGAGTTTTTAAAGGTTAGGAAAGATGTACCAAGTGGTAGCGTTTGAGGCTGTCTTCTGTTTCGGGAACAAATTCATCCGTGGCACCAGAAGTCTCTTCCCCCACCCCCCCCGCAATGTTATGCAAAATGTTTGCAAGTAGAACACAGTATTCTTCCTGTCTCATACACTTAGATATACTACCAGCAGGTCAGCTTGGAAAAACAAAATACTTTCTTTTTAGCAAAGTGTGTTTGCCGTTTGGCTTTCCTAATGCGGGCTTTTTACATCTTGTGTGCACATTTTTTAAATGGCAAGTCATGGAATTTCCAGATCCTTGAATGCTTATGGTTTTTGCAGCTGCAAGAAAGTTAAAAGTTGCCACTGGCCCTGGGATTACTGAATTCTGAAGCGTTTTATGACTTTAACTGAGTGATCTTGGTGCATACACCTAATGGTGATTCCTTTATTCGAATTGGTTTGTTCCAAAATGTAAATGTTTGCTGCATTTGGGTTCAGTCAGGTCTAACGAGTAATGTCTTGAATGAGAGACAACAAAGAGACTTGCTGTCTGTAACTGCATTTATTTTAAATGTGTAACTGCACTTCATGTAATTGTTCTAGTTTTAATGTTTGTAAGGGGGATTCTCCAGGCTGCAACATACAAGAAAGGTGCAAACATGAAATGCATGTTGTTTGTTTTGGGGGCCTTGTTTGGCTTATTAAAATTCCAATTATGGAGAAAAAAAAAAAAAAAAAAAAAGAAAAAAAGAAAAAAACCAAAACGAAAACAAAAATCCCACCGCCACTTCATTGGCCCTTGTAAATCTGCACTTTTTCCCTTTGCGGGGCAAACTTTGCATTTTTTTATCTTGGTTTTTCCCTCTTTGATCCCCCATAATGCATTATGTTTGACCTTCCTTGTAGGGTCAGCCAGGAGAAAAGGGAAAGACCAGCCTGAGAGTCAGCGTCCTGCAACCTTGCCGGCCTCCCCTCCTTCTCAGTTGCTCCGCAACGCGGGGGAGCAGGCTTCCAATACTAATGGTACACACCAGTTCTCACCAACGGGTTTAAGTCAAGACTTTTTCAGCTCATCCCTGGCGAGCCCCAGCTTACCCCTGGCCTCCACAGGAAAATTTGCACTAAACTCTCTCCTCCAGCGACAGCTAATGCAGTCCTTCTACTCCAAGGCAATGCAGGAAGCAGGAAGCACAAGCATGATTTTTTCAACAGGTCCATACAGCACAAACTCCATATCTTCCCAAAGTCCGTTACAACAAAGTCCGGACGTAAATGGCATGGCCCCATCTCCCAGCCAGTCAGAAAGTGCTGGGAGCATCTCTGAAGGCGAGGAGATAGACACAGCCGAAATTGCACGTCAGGTGAAAGAGCAGTTGATCAAGCACAATATCGGACAGCGGATATTTGGACATTATGTGTTGGGACTGTCGCAAGGCTCTGTGAGCGAGATACTAGCCCGGCCAAAGCCATGGAATAAACTGACTGTGAGAGGCAAGGAGCCATTTCATAAGATGAAGCAGTTCCTCTCGGACGAGCAGAACATCTTGGCTCTTCGCAGCATCCAGGGTAGACAAAGAGGTAAGCGCTCGCCGGCCGAGGGACTTGCCCTATTTTCCTGTTAGTTACAAATGTTAAAAATTGGAAGCTTCCCCCTGTGCGGGGCTGTTTGTGCGTTGCTGCTGTTTTCACCTGAATCAGATGTCAGGTGCAGAGAGTACGGCTTTCTAACTCTGCTTTTCAGCTCTCAAGCAGGTCAGTATCTTTGCTTAGGCTTTTTTTAGCCGCCGACTTGTGTTTGTCAGTGGGAGCAAGCAGCGGGGACGATCACACCCTGCACTTCCCAATAGCTCCATGTCAGAGCTAAATACAGAGTGGCAAGGGTCGGTAGCTACTAAGGGTACCAGCCCTCAGAAATGCTTTTGTTCGGGGTTGTTGTATTGAGACCAGACTTTCATTGCGTCTTGTGTGACTTTTTTTCCAAAGTGTTGTGACGAAATCTCTTAGGTGATGCATGAGATGAGTAATTAAAAAACAATCCTAATTTAAAGCAGCTTTGCATATTTAAGGCAGTGATTTTAAGAAATAACATGCATTTCATTGTGATTCATCTTAAGCGAAGACTGAGATTTACTTTTAGAGAAACTGAAAAGTAAGTTGTTTACAGTCCAGAAAGACTGGAAAGGACAGGCAGGATTTTCCTAGATTTTGTTTAATTGAGAGCGCACACTGTTAGATTTATAATCTGTTCTTCCTTTTGATGGTTGTACTTGAGGGGATTATCTGCCCATCTTTAACCTCTTCATTTTTGGTATCTCTAGACATTTATTTATATCTGTCTAATCTCCTTTCCGAACGTAGCTGTAATCTTTATTAACAAATCAGCCAGCCTTGCTTCTTCCAAAGTAGCCAGCTCCTCCAGCGCTCAGGCAAAGGCTCGAGGGGGCGAGGACAGCTCGAGCCCTCGCCTTCAGAGACAGGCTGCGAGCTTCTCATGTCACCCAGCCCGTGATGTCAGAGCAACCATCCCCTGATTGTTTTGTTCTTACCAAACTTGTTTTTCAACAGAGAATCCAGGCCAGAACCTGAACAGACTATTTCAGGAAGTACCGAAACGAAGAAATGGGTCTGAAGGTACGTCACAGGCAGGTGTTTTTCTTTGCAGTCAATACCTAGGAAGTGGAGTGTGCTTTAGCTGTGTGTTTCCTTAAAACTGTGCAGTTTGATTCTGGCCTGGAATCTGATAGAAAAACAGACAGTAAGTATAAAACAAACCATGGGTTAGACGAACACTTTGCTTTTTCTAATTCTGCTGCTGCTGTACTAACGTAACGCTGTTTGGATACTTTTTCCACTCCCAACCTCACTGCGTACGCAGATAAAAAGAGATAAGTGATAGAAGTGGCTTTATAAAATCATCAGATCTATTGAAATGCTCCCTTTGCTATTTTTGTAATTTTGGAGGGAGAAAGTTGCACAATTACGTATAATCCAGCATCAATTGCATACTGCTTCTGCTCTAGATTTACTTCTTTCTTCTCATGGGGCTTATGTTGACAACTACGCTTTAATATGCTGTTAAATGAGTGTGATACTTACTTCAGTATGGTGTATGAAAAAAGATAACAAGATAAGTGAACATCAGATCAATAGATTACCACTGAACAGGAAGTACGAACATTTTTCATCGTTGTAGATTAGTTGCAGGATTTTTCCTTTAACAATACGAGAGAAAGAAGGAAAAACAAAAACAGGTACCCTGAAACTGTAGTTATTTTGACTCCAGTCAGAAATGATCTAGCTCACTTCCAAATGATAATCTCATAATGAAAAATGCAGTTAAGTGCAATAGCAGTCACAGTCATAGTTTTCCCTCCTTTTCTTCCCTTTAGTGGTTAAAAAAAACAAAACCAAACCACCAAGTAATAGCTCTTAGCTGGAGAGTACTTCAAATGGTATCTGCGTTTAAATGACTGTTTCTCTTAGTGTATTAACCTCTAGAAAGTTAAAAATTATTTTTACCTAGTTACTTTTTAATTCTGTTTTGGGCTGAATGTATACTCATCCTACTGTGCCTAGCAGCTGATGCAATTTTTGAGGTGATTCCCCATCTTATGTTTTCAGCTTTCTTCCTTTCCCCTCTGGTTCTTTCCCCTTCTGTTTCCTCTCCCCCTCCAACAAAAAGAAAAGGAAAAAAATAGACCTATATATGTTGCCCTGGAAAAGGAATATCTGACCACCTAGTTCTTCCTCTGATGATGTCAGAGTTCTCATAGTTCCAGTGCTAGTGGGCAGGCTTGTGCACAATGAGGATATTTATCTTTTACGATGTTTAAGTACCTTCTTGGTGGTGTAAATGTTGGTAAAGGTCCTATGGAAACTGTTGTCAGGTCGTGCTGGCAGTATATCGGTATACACTGTCTGTCTTTGTGTTAAAAAAACAACCCAATAAGTAAGTTTTCCCATTGTCATTAGTTTTGTTTTCCTCTTCAGGTAATATAACCACAAGAATCCGAACCACAGAGACTGGCTCTGATGAAGCCATCAAATCCATTCTCGAACAAGCCAAAAGGGAGCTGCAAGTACAGAAAACAGGTACGGTCTCATTTTGTCTCTTGCTCCTTTTAGTTCAGAATTTAATTAAAACAATTACCATGAGCTTTCTGGTCAGTTAATTATATTCTTAAAACCTTGAATGTAGGGTTTGGAGGTTTTTTTTATTTTTTATTATTATTATTATTTATTTAGTGGAGTCGTTCCTGTCTGTAAGGCAGCCCAAGTTAAGGTTACACATGTCACGGCTTGGCAGGGTCTCTGCTCAGCGCTCTGCCCGCCCCGCTCTGCCCCGCTGCCGGGGGAGCGACGCTGTAACATTTCTCAACACCTTCTTGCCAAGTGCAGAGCCCTGCCGCCTTTACACCGCTCCAGGCCTGCCCGCAGCCGCTCTGCGGAGGGAACCCACCAAATCCTTTCTTCTACCAGTTTGCTCCTTGGAAAGGGAGTGGCTCCTGCTTTCTCTTCTCTTCTGTCTAACTCGGGCCCCAGGGACACAACTGCATGGGAGAGGGAACGCAACGGATTTGTGGCAGGGTCGCGATCTAGCCAGCAATTCCCAGTCCCATAGTACCATTGTACTGTGGATGTCGCGTACTGAAATTGTAACATAAGCAAACTCAGTTCTAACTTCTGTAGGACTTCATTTTTGATTATAGAATGTATTCAGTGAATCCAAAAAGCATCTCCTTTCCCAAAACCATCGTTAGTTTAACATCTTAACCTGAGATAAGTTTAATTTCTCATTGTATGCTGTCACGTAGTTAACATTTCTATCTACTCCGTAGCCCGCCCAGCTTTAAAGGAGTTTCCAGCACTGCTAAAGGGCTAATGCTGGAGTACTGCGTGTTACTTCTGTTTCGTTTTTTAAAGTAAATATTGATTTCCAGTTTTGGATAGTTGCTTTTAAATGAAAACTGAGCTAATCTCATGGCAAAATATAAAAGACTAGTTAATATACAATTTAAATCATATGACTTTATGCAAGTAATGGTTACATAGAGAAAATTGCGGGCTGTGTGCAGGAAACTGCAAGCATGTTTTTCAGTAGCGTGTGTCATCTGAGAATCTCAGACTTCCTTTCAAATATTAATTCAGCCTCAAAACTCCCTATGAAACTAGTAGATAAAACAAAAGAGATGGTCCCACTGTCTTTTTTCCCAATTTTTAGCTTTTCGTGTATTTTATAGTGTGTGACAGGAAGGAATGTAGGGACGCAAATTCGGAAATGCATTCAGATGAGACATAAAATGTCTAGAATAATATGCAACGTGTTTCAAATCTTACTTGACTTTGAGGCCCCTTCTTGCAGTGTATGGGCTCCCTGTTGCTATGTAGGGCTTCACTTTCCCCATCCATTGTAGAGCAGCTTTCAGAGGAACTGGGTTTCGAGGACTGAGGACCTCAGTGGAGACTAACTTAAATGGAAACAGATGCCATTGCAAAAACCTCCTGGCTCTGCAGAGATAATCCTACACCCACGTTCCAATCTCTGCTCGTCCCTGACTGCTGCAGCACAGCCACACGAGTCCTGGTTCACCACTGAAATACTGCATTCAGGTGTTATCTCTTCTGAAAGCGCCCGGGGCTCCATTCTGGGGCCTCGGATAAGGCAGCGAGCGATGGCCGGGCGTCAGCCTGAGTTTTGTAGAGCTGTTTATTTCAGTGGTTGGGACCATGAACGAGAAAAAAGGAAGCAGGAGCATATTTAGCTCGTCAAATGAAATAATGAAGTCTCTTACTAAAGTTCTTGCTTTGTTGTAATTTGTGTGTTATATTTTTGGAGTTAAAAGGACTCACGTTATTTATATTGTAAGAGGGTATTAATAGTCTGTCCAGGTGAATGCAGCTGCGTTCAGTTTTGAGTGTGTGTTCCGATTCGTTTGTGGAGACAGAGAGAAGTGAAAGGTTAAATAACTTTGTAAACAGAACTCTAAAATGTTATTGACCGCTTGGGGTGGGGGAGGAAGAGGTGAAGGCTTGATTTTCAAAGGCATTGATTTGAAAATTTTTACAATGGTGGAAAACGTGCAAGTAGTACGAGACTTCTGCAGTTGAGTCTGTGCGTGCAAATGTCCAGCACTTTGGCAACTATCAAAATTTTCCAGTGAAGAACTTTGGAAATCTTACTTTATTTTGAAAAGTGCAAATCTTTGCGTAGTGAAAACTCTTCCCTCCCATCCAGAAATGTATTGCAGCCCTTTTTCTGACCGGGAAATATTTGCAGTAGCACGTGTTGAATATAAAGCATGTTCCTCTGTTGCATTTAGTCTTTTGGTTGTTTTTCATAGCTGAGCCGGCTCAGCCGCCTTCTGCATCTAGCAGTGGCAATTCTGATGATGCTATTCGATCCATTCTGCAACAAGCCCGACGAGAAATGGAGGCACAGCAGGCTGCCCTTGAACCTGCCTTAAAAACACCACCTTTATCTCAAGCTGACATTTCTATCCTGTCCCCCAAACTAGTATCTACACCTGCAATGTCTTCGGTTTCCAGCTATTCTCCTTTGGCCATATCCCTGAAGAAACATTCATCTGTCACTGATTCCAGTATCTCTGCATTGCAGAACCTCTCTGGGCTCAAAAAGGAGCCTCAGGAGGCGCCTGTTTTAGAGCTTCATGGAGTAAGTGATTCTGCCCAGGGTATGTTGAGGCATGTTAAAAATGAGTTGGGACGTGGTGGTGTTTGGAAGGACCATTGGTGGAATACTGTGCAGCATGAGAGAAGAAATACAGCTCTTCCCGAAGACATAAAAGTTGAGGAAGCCAGTGGTGGAAAAGAAAAGGTCAGCAATCAGACTAGGCCAGATCGTAGCCAGCTCCAAGGACCATCTTCTTCAGAGTATTGGAAAGAGTGGCCAAACGCTGAATCTCCGTACTCCCAGAGTTCTGAAATGAGCATGACTGGGGCGAGTCGCAGTGAGACACCACAAAATAGCCCCCTCCCTTCATCCCCTATCGTGTCTTTGTCAAAGCCATCCAAACCTTCGGTTCCTCCACTGACACCCGAGCAGTATGAGATTTATATGTACCAGGAAGTGGATACGATAGAGCTAACGCGGCAGGTCAAAGAAAAGCTAGCAAAGAATGGCATCTGCCAAAGGATCTTTGGGGAAAAGGTAAAGAACTGGCTCTCTCTTGTTACACCAGTATTGTCGATGTGCGTTGTGCTCCTTGCGTTGGTACGGGGCTCAGTTTAACGGAGGGGGATATGCCACATATGTCTTACGCAAAAATGTTTTTGCTTCATATGTTAAGTATTTAAAAAATAAGCTCACAAAGGAACGTCTTAGTTTTCCTGTATTTTGTGAATTGCATAGGTTTTTATACAACAATTGGCTTCAACCACTTGTAATTAGCAATGGGGCCCCCGAGTTTAGAAACATTGAAAGCTGAAGCAAACATCATTGAGACTCAACAGTTCATGCTTAATGTAATGAATTCATGGAATACTTGAGTAATACCATTGTCATGACTGGAGAGTCTTAAATTTGTTAGAGGTGAAGATTATGGACACAAGAGCATTTTTCCTTTTTTTTTAATATTTGGAAACGCGCACAAGGGTATTTAACAAACACACAGAAAATCCCCTACCTCTCCTTAGCCTTAAGTCAAGAATTCGCAGTCATTTCTTACAGCTGGTGCTTGGTATCTTAGTGTGCTTTGAGGTGTTTTTAAGCAATGTTTGATTACAGATATGCGATGCACGATAAGGCTTTCTGAAGTTCTCACGTTGTGGGCCCTAAGCACTGGACACGTGGGATTTCGAGGGGGTCCCCGACCACCAGAACACACCTATAAGAAGTGGTGGACATCTGGTGTTTCTTCTTCCTATAAAGAATTGAATCCATGTGATAGTATAATAGGAGCTGGCATTGCGCTATTACCTTTTCACTGAGATGTAAAATGAAAAGCCTGACCTCCTGGGGTCACTAAAGATCCCGTGGCAGCTTTCATTAAGTCTGATTTTTAACCCCGGTGCCTGTGCTGAATTCCAGGCAAGTAATTGCGTTCTGCCTGTCTGAAATCCTCCCTTTGCTGCAGTCGGCTCTGTTCTTAAATATTTACTTACGTGGAGCAGCCGCTGCTACAGGTGAAAACACACATCGTTATCATTCATACCAAAAAAAAACCTCAACCAAATGTAGGCCTAGTCTCAAAAGTCCCAATTATTTTTGTTTGAGAACAAAATACATGCCAATCATTTCCTGTTTTATCTGCCTGTGTGTGCCTGGACTCTGTGTTTTTCCTGTTAGAACTGATGAAACTATTTGACACAAAATATGAAAAGCATGCAAATCTCGCGCCATCCTTTTGCTGTTTGTGCTGCCGCTCCGTTCCTGCAGGAAAAAACCCTCACTCCAGAAGGAAACCACGGCAGGAGAAAAGCGTTTCCGTCAATTACCTACAGATGTCATTTTGCAGTTTTACTAATTGTCCATATAAAAGCGACTTGAGTGGTGCAGCAGGAAAGGAGACCGAAGTGACTTAAATTACCCCCCTTCCACATCAAATGTGTTAACGTGCCGTTCTTGGTTGCTTCACTTCAGGTATTGGGGCTGTCCCAAGGAAGTGTCAGTGACATGCTCTCCAGGCCAAAGCCATGGAGTAAATTGACCCAAAAAGGCCGAGAACCATTTATTCGTATGCAGCTCTGGTTGAATGGTGAGCTGGGACAGTGTGTCCTGCCTGCACAAGGGCAGCAACAAGGACAAGGTAATTAAAATTCCACTATGTTGTTTGAGTTGAGGAGGAGGAAATTTACTTATTTATTTATTGTTTTAAAAGTTGCAGTAAGCGAGACTTGCACCCGCTGCTAGTCCAGGCGTTACTGGAAGTGGCAGCGTCCACCCTCGCAGCCCGGCCGGTCCCTAGGGGAATGTGCTGGGAATGTTTATGAACGAAGCACTCGTTTATGCATAATTGATAAGCAGCAGTTAATCAAGTTCCTAATTAGGATGATACTATCTAGGCATGAATATGATACACAATTCAAAAAAATTTTGGCCAAAGAGCTGGAAAGTCTTGCGCGCTGTTTGCTAGGGTTGCATAGGGGATTTTTTTGTTGTTGTTCCTAGGAGAATATCGATTGCTTTCTCAGGAGGTGAGCTGGAAGAACTCAGCTTTAAAGGGGGAACGCTGTGTTGCAATTACGCTTTTATTGTGGCTCTCTCTTATCCTAATACCTATTGACACAGAAGGGCCAGACTAGAGTTTGGCCTCGGTTGTGCCCTTACGATGCCACTGACTCAAATGAGCAGCGTGCCCTTGCCCAGATCGGCGGTTTGCTATTTGTTGAGCCTGCTTACTGTTTAGTTTGTGGTTTGGCATCTCCTTTTATTGTTCCCTGATTCTCCTCTCCTCTCTTATCTAGTCCTTCACTCTGTGACATCATTACAGGATTCCCTACAGCAGGGATGTGCAAGCTCAGGTAATCAGCTGGTTTCAATGATTTGCTCTGAAATAATTCTCTGTGCTTTTGTTACGTTTCTTTTGCTTTGATGCCGAGAGGTTTCTTGCAGTTTGCTGTATCATACAGGAGACCCTTCAATTTTTTTATTAACGCAGTTAATTCCTCGTTCTCTCCCTGTTGCTATGGCAGATGTAGGGAGTACACATATTTAGCTGCATATATTAGGTAAAGAGACTCTGTCTGATCTTAGAGATCATTGGCTCTGTAGGGTTTTTTTACCGTAGTTCAGCTTATCAACTTGACATGTGACAATGGCTGTAAAACAAGCCTTTCGTTTGTAATGTGATCTACAGACTCCAGCTGCCTGACTCGCTGGTGTATTTTTTTTCCACTTTCATTTGCACAAAGTCTGGTTTGTTAATTTGAAGGTGGGGTAAAGACCACGTTATGTCTTTCTTTTTCAAGCTTTGTTAAATATTCCAAGCTGACTTCCCGCCCCCCCCCACTTTCCGTTTGCAAATANNNCAGTCCGCCCCCCCCCCCCCTACTTCCGTTTGCAAATAAAAAAAAAAAAAAAAAGCCGATGCAGCAAAGATGAGTGTCAAAGAGAAGTGAGTTACTAAAGGTTTTATAAGATGGCCACAGTATAGGGAGGAGGCTGGAACAGAACAGCTGTGTTCCTGCTGTTAGATACCAAACTCTACCTACACAGACTTTGTACCACTGATGTGCTTGACTGACCTAAACCACTCAGACCGTTTTGTACCCTAGAAAAATACTTGCCCGCTGCTCTGTACTTAGAGCCAGTGCCCTGTATTGGAGAATGACTGCATTTCAGGATACGGAGAAGGAGGGGCTGTGCTCTTCTTCCACCTTTCTGCCATTCTGAAACACTCTTTTTTTTTT
>VYXH01005565.1:169992-223398 GCA_013397275.1 Burhinus bistriatus | reverse complement strand
TTTTTTTTTTTTTTGCTGGAGCTGGCTGGGTTTATTCTGCATATCCCAACCAAACTGCTTTTTCTCTCTACTGGGAAACTATTTTGCCTTCTAAAAGATTTTCCTAGGAGAAAATCCGTCATGATATTCAGTCCACATTTTTCTTAAGAAGACGACTTGAAAATAAATAGATAAAAGCTAAAAAAATGCCCCTGTTAAAAACAAGCCTTGAAAACAAAAACCAAAATGGGAGAAATTGTTTGCAATCATAGGGCTATTGTTATTTATAGCCAAGCATTTAGTGAAATGGAAATCTCCTGTGACGTTTTATACGCTACTGTTCATTAAAAGCGTGCCATTGACTACTTTTTTGTAGCATCAGTACTATGCAAGAGTAGCTGTTACAGTTAGAAACACCTAAGACAGCTTGGAAAATATGAGTGATTAATTGTAGCCATTTTAAAAGGAATTTAAAATCAGAGGAGCTGGGAAAAGGCTGCATTGTTATTGCTAATCATCATATTTATGACTATCTGTAATTATAAAAGATTGAAAGACAAGCCCATAGTATTAAATCCGACCACCTTATGGATTCCCGTGAGGATCGCTGGTAGCTGAAAGTGATTTCCTTCAGGAAGTTCAGTTTTGCTGCCGTGGTATTTTGTTCCCCTCCCACACTCCCGATCTCGTTTGTCAGTTCCTGCCCTTGAGCTAATATTTTGTGAGGCGACACATTCCTATCAGCTAATAAAATCATATTATTGATGATCACCCTCCTTCTTTCCTTAAAGCAGACTTACAAATGAGAAAATGGGCTCGTGCCCTTTTCTTCCTCCTTTCCGAGGATTAAAAATAAAATTTTTGTACAAGATGTTCTTTTCTTGGTGCCTTTCTCTGTATAAAAGAATGAGGAAGGTTGTGACACCATGCAGAACAAAAGAGCAAAACCAAGTTATTTGAATGAGGAAGAGTAGTTTGGTAATTTTCTTTTATTAGCAGCTGTTCTGTAATTAAAAGTGCAGAAAACAGTTTGAAAAAGGTAATAATACTTATGCATTTGTGAAAGATCCTCCACTCCAGGGCAGGAAAAAAAAAGACGGCTCCAATTTTCTGGTCTTCTGAGACATTTCCCAGGAAAATCAAGGCAGAACAGGTTGCATACTTGTAATTTTAAAACAGAAATTAATCAGAACAGTTTTAAAATGAGAAAAGGTCTGGAGCCTTTTCCATGTAATATAATTGGTTTGGAACTTGTTGAATGCATGAAGGGAAAGAAGTTAAATTAAACTAATACATTCAGTGGCTCCTGAGTGCCTTGCCAAGAAGGTCTTCAGTGTACAGAGTGTCAACATGCACAGTAACGTCTCAAACTTTTATTAGCTGTGAGTATTTTCATTACCGTTTGGCACTGTTCTGTCAAGCTAGCAAGATTTTCTGGATTTCTGACCCAGTTAGTTACACTTCTAGATCATAAGGTTTTGATTAACACCTCATTCATGAAAATCTGTTCTTTTGTCCAGTAGTTTTCCATTGTCACACGTGGACAGAGGGACCCATCAATCTTTTATATGTAAGAATGAATGGATAAGCGTTATATGTGTGTGTATATATATATATGTATTTTGAGAGACCAAAGAGAAGCCAGGCTCAGTTTTCATCTTTGCAAGCTGTATTTATGGATTTTCAAAAAACACAATCTATACCAAAATTATAACCAGATATCTCTATATCTGTATTTTCTGCCTCTGACCTTTCGTCGGGGCTTTGATGATTTTGTGCAAGTTTCAGCGAACATGTTTTATACAAAAATGGTGTCTGTACCCTAGGTGGTCAAAAATAGTATCACCGTGCCTTTTTAAACATTTTTTCTGTGTATTTCTTTCCACCTAAATGCTCTAATGCCCTTGGGTAAATCTGCCTTTTTAATGATTTATGTGTCAAAAGCACGGACCAAATCACATGGAAGAAAAAAGTTGAATTAGTGTCACCCAACTGCATCAGTGTTTTTTCATGATGAATTTGGCCCTTATTTAGTTGCATTACTGATGATCAGAGCTGGGTTGGGTTTGGACAGTAGCCATGTGCCAGGAGAAGGTTTATGTGCTCGGATATTTTTCTAAACACTTGTACTGTATATAGCTCCTGCGAGTTTGTTTAATTTGGGGGTCTTATTTCTTTACTGAGCATCCATATGACATTACGACAAAGTTTCTTTTTTGGTGCTGTTGATTTCGTAGCTACTCCCAGGAAAGCTGAATTTTTATTGACTTTTGTATTTATCCTCTGTGAAGGACATATACTCTCTATATACTACATTAAAGACTTGCAAATACTCAGTGGGAAAAAGACGTGCCTTTTTGGTATGTGTTTCTCTAAGGGTCGTCTTATGACCTAATGTGGAAATCTTCATTTGCCGATACAGCTGCGGGTGATCTCAGGGGATTTTGAATTTCCCTTTTGTTTGTCTTCCTTTCTGGGTATCATCCATCATTCCTAACCTCATGCTGCTTAGCAATAGTAACACTCATGGGAGTTGAAGAAAGGATTATAGCAGCATAAAATGGGGAGCTAATTAGAGCTTGTTTCAAAATCAGAATCTAGCTTGAGATAATTGCGTATTATCTAGTGATTTAAAAACCCAAGATCTACTGTATTTAGATCAACTAAAATATGCATAAAAGCTTTATTTTCAAAATAAAACATTTGTAACAACAGGGAGATTACTTCTTATCATCCCTTGGGAAAGAAAATCAGGAAAATATGTGTGAGAATGTGATCTGTGATTCACTGTAGTTACGATATTAACAGACATATTGTGGGATGATGACAAACTCAGGTATCCATTATATTTTTATTTATGTAATACATATTCCTGTAATATTTTTCAGTACAGAAGCTGCTGAGCGGGCAGGTAGTTCACTGCGTACTGGGTAGATCTTCCCGTTTACCGAATAACAGAAGGATGCTGTCACACAGACTACTCTGGGAGAAACAAAGTGGGAGAGGCTGTACCTCAGGCTTACAATGCGGATTCAGGATTACTGTCCTCACGTGCTGATGGGAAAAGCTCACAAGCCACGTGGTGGCAATGGAGAAGCTCCTACCCACCATTTCTCCATGGTTCCTGATTATTTCCTTCATTGTACTGTTTTATTTGGGATGAGCAGAGCCGAGATGGTGCTGCTGGGGTTAGGCGGTGGAGAGCTGAACCCTTGGTACCTTGAGATCACACAAGTGGTCAGCCCAGGGATGCTGACAGGTCTTCCCAAATTTGAGCTATTTGTTATTATTGAATCAAAAAGAAGAGAGCAATTGTTTTGCAGTCATTTGCTGGCAATCCAGGTTAATAAAATTGTGTGGCATGAAATGGTTCTGGTTAAAGCAGTCTATAAAATGGCAGAGAAGGGAGATCAGGTGGCTTTTAATAGCTGGGTGGTCAGACTGCAGTAATTCCTTGTGTAGGCAGGTTATGTTTGAGGACTGATTTTTGAGCCTTCCCATTTGGTTGAGAAGGTTGTCTCCTTTTGTGCTAAGTGCAAACTCATTTTTAAAGCTTGGAGCTGAACGACTAAGTCAGCCGAACAGTTACCTTCATGCTAACCCTGAAACACGCTGGCACGTATTGGTGAAGTTTCCCCACTGTTTCTGCGTGGCTTGAGGTGGCGTCTCTGGAGCAGTTGGCCTTGGCTGTCTTGATTTCAAACCATAGGATATCAGTTGGCTCCTCATAAGGGCAGCTGTTGTAGTCTGTCTGTAATGTGTGTGATCATATTCTGTGCCATTTCCCTGACATTTGGACCATGAAAACCTTCCTGGCAGCCTTTCTGGTATCAGTAAAACTGGGAGAATCGCTGTCAAGGCACCTTACTGGGACCTGGGAAAGCAGCGTGAAGTCAGTGTTGCAAGTTAGTTCTTAATATAACATTGGCCGTCCCCGCTAGCCATCGTCTGGTCATTTCTGCCTCTTGCCTAGCTCTGTCCTCTCCAGGCTGTCTCGCCTGGCCGTAGTCTTCTGTTTGTCAGCGATGCTTTACAAATAGTCGGGATTTGTAGGGAAATTCCTGTCCCAGTTGTATTCTTTTCTGTCCATTGAACCACCCAGTGATTAAACGTGCAGAAGATGACTCCATGCTCATTGTGGTCGTCGCTTTACTGTTATAAAAGTGCTAAAGTAAAATATATAATCATAGAGTGAACACTGTTTTCTAGGCAGATATTTCTTGCGGCTGAATTATAATGACAAAGCACCAACATACTTTTCATATTAATACGGCAAAGAGGAGACTCATGCTGGATTCTGAAGACAAATTTAATTCACTGTGAAGTGCGGTTATGGGTTTGTAGCACTCGTTTTGAAGAAGTTACCCAGGCCAGTTGCAGCTATGTTTTATTTCTGTGGTTAATTTGGGAATGTGGGTCCTTTACGCTCATCCTCCTTCGGTGTGCATGAGAGGGTCTCTGCGCAAGGAGCTTGCATGCAGCTCTGTGGCAGCATCTCGCCAGGCACGCCACTGCCTCCTTCTCAGAGTCGTCATTTTTAAAAAATAGAATTAATCAATATCTTTTTTTAAGCTGGATAAAAAAAAACTTTCCAGACCATTATTGCTGCTGTACTTCTCAGGTGGCTTAGAAGAGTACCAGTTAGCGTAATAGTTGCTAGGAAGTGGCTGTAGTTTGAGAAGACGTGCTTCCACTGGAACTTCAGCATCGATCTCACCATGTAACTTCCTTGCGCTCTCTTCTGGCCTTGCTTAAAAGAAACCGTGGCCCTTGAATATTAGAGCTCTGTAAACTCCGCTGTTCATCATTTCGTTACTTATTACTTCATTTCATTAATTACCAGCATTTTCTTTTCCCTCTGCTTGTGCACTGGGAGATGAGCAGCCTCCTTTGGGGAGGGGGCCCACATTACCTCCCTTCCCCGCTTCCAGGCGCAGGGGGATTCTCCTGCCAGCTGCTAACCACAGAGGAGCCAGCTGAAAATGATGAGCTGATATGTTAGAAAGCCAAATATAAAAATAACTGGAGCAGCACTGAAAGGCGAGCGAGGCCGTCGCAGTCGTGCTGCGGCGCGGGAAGGCCAGGCGGCTGCGGGGGGGTCAGGAGCCGGAGTGATGGCCGGGATCTGTCCCCCGTGGGCTGGCAGCTGCAGAAGAGGTCAGAAAGGCTCTTGTCCGAAGGGAGCAGATATTTTTCTGTTGGTAATAGGAGGCTCTGGCAGCTGGCAGAAGCTCACGTTGGTCTTCTGGTTGCTTGTGGGAAAAGGAGGGGGCTGCAGGTCCAGCCCCGTGGCCACGTGGCTGCCACTGGTGGGATGGAGATAGCCGTCGCGCCCTCGGCCGTCCCCGGGCAACAGCCCAACCGCTGCTCAGCAAATTGCAAAATGCTCCTCTGCTGGATGAAAATTACCTTGCTTTCAATTCGAAGAACAGATAATGGGCTATTTTCCTCCCAAAATACTGGAGAAAAGGTGTGCTGGCACCGAACGCGTGGATTGTTATTCCCATCTTATAATGGGGATGGAGCTACGAGGGAGCTGTCTTCTCCACCAGGTAGCTCTGAAACAGGGAAATAAACAGCCTGTTAGACTCGAACAACGAAATCCTCTTCTGATTATAGAGTTATATATTACTTGATAGCAAATCATTCCCAAGAAGAAAAGACAGAAAATTACTAGAAAATTAATATCTTCTAAGTTACCTTCTAGCCTGTCCTTTGCATCAGGGTGCAAGAAAAACTGATGAATTTGTCTCGCCTGATTTGATGGCTATTGAAAGTTTTTAAATATGCCAGCAGCCGTCCAGAGACAGAGCAAATGAAAGAATCCAGTGACTATTTGAAATCTGGTAAGAAACACAACTGGCATTGAAAACAAAGCAAAGTGGATTTGAGATCAAATTTAAATAAAAGTGAAAATAGAAAAATACCCAATTAATAAGCCTAATGAAAGGAGAAAATACGACAACAAGAAAGTAAAATGGGCCTGATATACATGTCCCGTATTTATACTTGTCAAAGATAGTGCTGAGAGCAACTTAAAAGCTACTCGTTTCTTTGGCAGTAGTGCCCTTTAGTGGGGTTGAAAAGAGCGGTTGTTCCCCAGAAAAACTCGAGCGCTGTTTGTGTTGCTATTTATTGGCAAAACCTGAGCTTGACAAAATATCCCCATGTTGCTGTCAGTGCTCGGAGTCTCCGCGATGAGACCGTCCCAGGGCAGTGAGCTGCTTCGGAGAGTAACGTTGACCTCGCCGGGTCTTCTCCCCAGCTCTCCTCGCAGGTAGCCCGGCCAAAGCATCCCTCTCTGTCACGTGCCGCGAGATGGTCCCCTCCGGTGTCTTCTCCTGAGATGTCCCCCCATGGGGAGGTTGGGGTGGGAGCAGCAGCAGCGCTGCCACCCCCGGCTCCTCTCTGCCCGATGCTGCAGACCAGCCCCGGAGGAGGTGTGAGATGGGCTGCAGCCTAACGGCGGTTGTGTTTTATGGTTCTTTCTCTCTTTTGCCCCTCTGGAACTTGGGTCCTAAAAATAGTGCAAGTTTGAACTGGCAGATGTTTCATTTGTCCTTTACGAGAGGACCAAAATTAGCCTCTCATTTGGCACCTAAATAAAGCAGCTTAACTGCCTTTATGCGAACTTTGCAATTACTGTCTATTGAAGTTGCAACATTTTGTTGTTTGATGGGGAAGGGTATTATGCAAGCAATACCAGCACCTAAAAAGCCACCAGACCTTGAAAGAGAGAGGGCGGACAAGGACGAGCCCAACTGTTTGGTTTGGGGGTTTTGGTTTGGGGGTTTTGGTTTGGGGGTTTGGGTTTTTTTTTTACTTTTCCTGATCTGAAGCAGGTGGGGTTTTTTTCCGAACGGTATCTTTTTTTTTTTTTTTTTTAAAAAAAAGCAGAAGTAACTTGGAAATGCTCAGAGAGCTGTCTATTGTAAAGGTAAAAAAAACAAAAAAAATCTAATAAAAGGACAGCAATGGTTTCTCTAATTTTCAGAGAAAAATCTGCACAGAATGCCTGAAGCTGGGTTAGCAGTGGGACTCCCCAGGGGCAACAGAAAGATGTTATAATCAATTACCACATCATAACACTGATGTATGATAATTACTGAGTGTTCCTCCTGAGATAGTGCAGCATTTGGCTGGGATGCGGCTCTTTCATGGTCCACTGCCTGATTAATATGCAAATAATAGGCTGATTGCATGATGAATGCAGAAAATGAGTTCGCTGATAACGTGAGCACCGAAGCGGGAAGATGATAAATTACTTTTACTGACTGTCCTACATTAAGTACCCTTTCTCAACAATTTTATCACAAATTAAGTAAAGCAGTATGGCGAGATTATGAGGATGTGTAAAATAATGTACCTTAATAGCTTTTATAATATTGTTGCATACAATGTAAATGTCATTTTGTTTCAGTGCTTTAGCCAGTACTCCTCCCGAAGAGGAGTGCATTCGGTATAGCAAGGTTCAGGGTCACTCTTCCTCGACTGCTTTCTCCTAAGATGAAGAGCAACCCACTGCGCCGCGGACGTTAGGTAGGACCGCACTGTTGGGGAAGGCAGGCAGTCGTTAGCCTTGGATCCATCCCGTGTGTATCTTGCCCGTCGCAAATGAATGTCCACATTGTTCAGCGGGGAAGGTATATTTAAATGCAGTGCAGAGTGCACATACCCATTCTGCTCCATACTCTTGTCTGGGGCAGGGAAGAGGTTAAAATACCGAAGAAGGATATAGAAATACCTTCACACTCAGGCTTACGACACAGGAGGACAACAGACAGTCATGAACATGGGAACACGTTAGTCTCTAATCACAAGGTCAGCAAGTCAACAAAGACACCATAAACTGCAGCAGAACCTCTAAAAGCCCTTAACGCTATTTTCCAAAAGGTATTGTGTATACATTTATTTTGATTATACTAAAAATATAACTATGTGGGGCTGTGGCATCTTGATTGATTGCTTTCATGACATATTTGTTTTAATATTCAGAAAATCCTTAATAAAGCTTCTGCACACAAGCTGTTTTCATAATAAGGGTATTTAAAACATTTTCCAGCAGTTATTTCTAAATATTGATTTCTGACTAAGTTATGGAAACACAGAAAAATCTGAATATTAAATAAAGATTAGCAGAGTAGAACAATGTCTTTTAAAGCAGCCATGATTTTGCCATTAATCACCTAATGTAAAATCTCATTTCTTTGTAGAAAGGGGTTTTTAATTGTTTGAAGGTGATACCTAGAAACATAAAACTACCATTCAGCACTCTTCAATACAAAGAGCCTACTTTTGGCTGAAGACGTGATGCGTGAGCAGGTGGGCGTTTGAGGAGATTCTCCCCTCGTGCTTGCTGTGGTGTTTACCTCTTCCATAGACATCCACTTTTGGCCAGTGCGACTGGGAGAGGGTTTGGGGCTGTTGGCCTGACCTGAGCATTGCTCTGATGTTTCTGAGTGTGTCTCTACATCCCGCTAAAAGAATTCTCAAGTTTGGGCTTTTTTCCCTCCACCCCCTTCATTTGTTGTAAAATAGCACTTAAAATCTTGGCTATGTAGAAATCCCGTGCTTCCCAGTTGGCTATTTGAGAAGTGTCCCTTAATGCTTATTTGGAAGTTGTATCCGGTGGTACGGTTGTGTCAGGGGTTGGTGTGTCTGTTCCAAAGTCTGATGGATCTCAGGGCAACTTCTCGTTTTAATTGATTAACTCTTTCTGCACAAGATTCTGCACATCCTGGATGTTCAGGCTGCCCTTCGTGGCGACCTGTGCTCCCCATCCGAGCCCATCCATGCCGCAGCGGACAGCCAAGTACCAGAGTCCTCCTAACTCAGTACAAGTTTGATGGTTTGAGTTTGTGCAGCCGTACAGTTGTCCAGCTCTCTGTGTCGCTGCTTAGCCCTTCCTCCTGTACAAGTACCTGGATTTGCCTCCCCGCATCCGGGCGCGCCATGGTGCACATATTGCACAGAACCGAACTGTTCCGCTGTTGAGGGATTTTGCATCGGTGGGGCACAGCACACCTCTCAGAGAGCAATAAGGCACTCGCTGGTGCAGGGTGTGGGCTCGAGGGATGGGTGTAATGGGCTGCAAGCGTTCACCAGCCAGGGCGTTCCATGATGTGGCAGCCAGAGGAAGAGGGGTGAGACCCAAATGGTGGCACTGGCATACTCCACGTGGCAAAGGCTTTTTAAGAGGCAGGCACAGGGAGGAAAATCTGACCCGATCAAAGCTTGTGAGCTGAGCAGGACAGTCCCCTGGCCCTGGTTCCTCGCTGTACACTATCCAGAGCGAGCAGGCGTAGGTCACGCAGGAGCTAGACATGCCTCTGCTTGGTTGTCAGGTTGGCTAGATGGCTCTGGGTACAGGGGGCTTCTTCAGTTGTGTTCCACCAGCAACATTGAACTCTCAAGGCTGCAATAGGACTTTCTTCGTTATGCTGACACTGGGGGTGGCATAAAAAACCATCCTTTTGCTAATGGGCTTGCACTGCAAATGAGATCAGGGAAGAGATCCAGATTTGTGTTCTTAATCCCTTCCACCCGTGCTGTGTTGCAGGTGCGTGGTGCCGGGTCGCAGTGTTTCAAATCTGGTTCACAGATTCGGTTCCCCTGAGCGCTTGGGACACCACAACTGTGGTTCAGTGGCAGGCAAAAGTGGAAGTAAAGGATGGAGCCGGGAGAGGAATACCTTAAACTGATATTGATGCCAGCTCTTGGCCATCAGAAGTTGCAGTCTTAACATAGGTTTGGGCACAATAATGGGATTTCCAAGACTGTCCGAGGGATTTGTGGTTGCGCGTTCATTGAAAGGAGAATTGGTTGTCGAGCTTCTCTAAGTACTTTTAAATGTCCAGCTGTAAATCTCTCTTCATGAGTCTATCACCAGCTCCCAACTTACTTGCTCTTTTCTGAACTTCTGATTTCTCCCACTCCTTCTGGTTTCTGGAATGGCTGAAAACATACTTTTTTAACACAAGTGCAAAGCTAACATAATTATTGAAAATGCAAGATAGAATTGCAGCAAAACGTAATCCTTTAACAATACTCAGAAGCAGTTTTTTCCAAGTACTTCTAAGATTTACCTTCATCATTCAGATAGTATTATGTGCTCCTGGCATTTAACATAAACTCATATGCAGAACGGGGACCTTTATTTTTAGTATTGCCCCAGTAATTTCGGAGTTAACCAAAGCTGGTTTCCTCCCCTTTCAGTACAGACATGCATACATCTGCACGCTCTCCTAAAGGGGTTTTCTCTTGATCCCTTCCCCCACCCACATCAAATTTCCCTCTGAGCCAAGACCCAAAATAACATTTTCCCCAAAGTTACAACATTTGTGCAACAAACAAACAAAATCTCCACAGCCATAGTGGAAATCTGTAATCATAACTATAGCAAGCGCTTGTAACTAGAACTGCACGTACTGACGTACTTTACATCATTAGATATGCACACTGTTGGGAGGTTTGTGTACTCCCTACATATAACTGTGGGAGTTTATAACTGTAGGGAGCATCATATTTTCATAAGCCACATTAATTTGCAAGTTGTGAATAGGCAAGGTTCACTCACTTCAAGTAAATCCACCAAAACCACTACCTGAGAGAAAGCGCTCTGCTCTCACGCGTATTTCCTTTTAATTAGTCAGAAAAGAGATGTATTGCAGTGCCGTTGCCCAAATGCTGGTCAGATTTATTACATGGTTCGGGCTCGCACTGCGCCGCTGTCAGCGAGGAGAGCTGTTGCGGTGCTTTAGAAGATCCCGCGAAGACAGCCGCTGCTAAAGGTAAAATTAGCTAGAAGGCTGGAGAAAAAAAATCTCTGCCTGAAATTTTCAGACCCTGGGAAAGAGGCAGTTAGCCTGAGGATGCTGCCATTGATCAGCTGTGTGGTCAGATTCTGATCCTCGCGACAACGTACCTCGGTTTTTGGTCTACAAATTGGCTGGAATGGTCAGCCTGATCATCAGGGGAAAGCAGAAACTAATCCGGGCCCAGTATGAGACACTTTGATCTCGGGCAACCTGCCAGGTCGGTTGTTGTCCATTAACTCATCTGCACGCGGAGGGAAATGCAGGCCCCGAAGTAGCAAATGCTCTTTTAGGAGGTTGCCGAGAAATCTCCTGTCCACATTTGTCTGCTTTCATCTTCCCTTCTAATTTGCCATAAAGGAACTGAATGGAGGACGAGATGCTTCGTTGCCTCCCCGCTCTGCTCGGCACAGGATGTGCCGCTTCTCGCTGTTCCTCCGTAAGGAACTTGGAATTTGCCTGGTTTGGCATCGACCTGAAGCCTGAGCTTTGGACATTACGAGAAGTGGTGCATCAAACCAAGCGCTGGTTAAATCATGTTTGGGTTCTTGTCGGAATGTCACAGAGTACCCTGTCATTTTGTTTTAGCAACTTGTCCTTCCAAATGCGCAGTTCGCCTTATGGCATGCCAGCAGTAAAAATGTCACTTACAATAATTACTTTTTGGTGAAAATGCTTGCTGACTTCCTACCTTCAAGCTGTTTTTTACACAGTGGGGAGATAATAAGAAATGACTTTATCCTGACTGCTCAAATGAACACTAAATGGAATTTAGGTTATTATTACTGCAGATAGAGGACTGTGTATTGAAATTTAAATAGTGGATCAGATAAACTACAGAGGTTTGTCTCTGAAAATTACGGTGGATCTGCTTTTTCAATCCACTTTGCAAGTTAAGGCAGCTGTTGTCTGCCTGCTGTCTTTAGAATATAATATTTTTCATAATCCTTTTAGAGGCCCCTGAATACCTTCTATGTTTTGCATGATCTTCCTCAACTTCTCCATGTTCTGTACCTCGTTCCCCATGAGTCCTTTTGCAGCTTATTAGCTAAGCTTGTGTTAGCAACAAAGGTTGGGCAGTTTATTCTCTCCCAGCGGTTCCTGAGCTGCAAAAGCACGGAGTGCTCTTTAGAGACGGGCGAGTGTGCTGGGAGCAGAGGCTGGGGGCGTTGAGCTTGTTTTTTATGCTTGCAAATGCAGATGCTCTTGTTCAAATCTTTCCTCTGAACTTCTGATTTACGCCTGGGCATAAAGTCAGTTGGGTGCCGTGGCTGGAGGAGTTGAGGCACGGTCGGAGCAAAAGCGGCAAACCTGCAGCTCTCAAAATGTGTTCAAGAAATTTCACTGGAAGAATCTGCCCATGCTGGCAGACAGCAGCGTGATGCCTCTGGGACTGGTGAAACCGTATCCATGTCTCAACACTGCTCCGTCGTCTAGATACCTCTGTTGAGGGGGATACATCCGGGAGCGGTGTCAGGTCATGTAGACGTCTGTGATTTTCTGGGGAGGTTGTCGCAGGCGTCACCTGCAAGTCTGTGCACCTGAGGTGTCCTGAGCTTCAGGAGGAGCGTCCAACTGAAGTGTGCTGTGGATCTATAGCACTGCTTTTGTATGGAGGGCCATGTTAGATGAGTTCCTGTGGTCAGAAGAGTTCCTGTACATCACAATCACAAAAATGGTCCTTCTTGACCAGTGCCCTGCAGTTTTGCACAATATAATTAAATGTCTCTGCTGGGTTCATGCAGCTGAGCGGGTGATCCTCAGGAGTGCCCTGGTCTGCAGGAGGGGAGCCCAGTGCCGCCTGTGGTTCGTTACGCCCTATAGGGGTTTTGTCATGTTGCAATGGCAGGACAGGATCGGACCTCGTAGAGGAACGTGTCAGGCTGATACTGGGGGAAGTGTTTTCAGGTAATTTGCAGGCCACCAGTGAGATAATCCTATTCCAAAATGTTCTACAGCCAGTGTTCAAGCAATTCAGGACCCGGGATCCAGTACTGGGGACCTGACCGCAGCATGGGGGTGGGAAATGTAGTTGGAGAAGAGTAAGAAAATCTAATGTTAAGTCCAGGAAAACTGCCATAACCAATGAACTGAGACTGGAACTCTGTTTTCCAACTTTCTCACATTTTCCAAAACACTGTCATGGTAGAAGCTATGGAGAAGGTGGAGAGGATGGATGGGACCAAAGTATGACTTGGCTTCATCCATTGGGCCTAAGGAGTGCAAGATCACGAAAGATTTTCTGTGTTCACGTAATTAAGGCAAGGTCAATTTGTTATGGTTCTCGACCAATTTTGTAAATGCTCAGACAGACCCTAGTCCTACAGGTTAAATTGTTTGCAAAGTTTGTTTAGTTTCTTAACTGGTAACTGCTAAGGGATGGGGAAGGGAATGGGCAAGCTGTGATGATGGTTTGGGGTTTTGTTGCAGTAAGATGGTCATTCAAGCAGCAATTTTATATTGGGAAAATAGTGTTTGAAAAGAAAACAGAATAATGTAGTTTTATAATGTTGACTTTGTTTTCATTCATTTATATATCTTCATTTTAGATTATACATCCCTCTCTAGCATTGCAGTAGGGAAAAATGAACTGTAAGAATTTCCCGACTTAAGAAGAAGGACCGTGTGTTCTGCCAGGAGTGATGTGTTCCCAAGTACGGCTCTCTGGTGTTCGCAGACTGCGTCAGATGTATTGGTCTTTATGAAGACATATTTGCCTTCAAAGCCCTGAGTGCTCACCTTCACTGCGTGGTCATAGCTCTCTCTTAGCTGTTTTCATCAGCTGTGAAATTGCCAGTGTTGGTGTTTCAGTTGTCTTCGTGTTTTAGCTATGAATGGAGGCCAATTGCACTTGCCAGATATTTCAAATTGCAGGCCCATTTATGCAGACATCACTTCCTACTACTTGATTTGCATTTGATTATTATTTTCTGTGCTGCGTATTTGAATGTGCTTTTAAAAATTGGTTGGAAGTGCCTAACTTCCCTATACCCCAAACATGTATATTCTGAATGAATAATATAAAATTGCATTTGCATGGTGGAGCCTTTGCCCTTTCATGACTCAGTTATACTCGCAGCTTTAGAAGATTTGAATTACTTATTTCATTTACACCCATTTATGGTGTATTTGAATCTTTAATGGTGTTTGTCAACAGTTTCCTGATCATTTAAAGTTGTCACGTTAAACTGATGTGTCTCCATCACATGCCCAGGACCTGATGGACACCATCTTTCCACCGGCTAGTTTGGGGACAGCCTGTTTGTTGGAGATCTTGCTCCCATCCTCTACAAAGCAGAGGGCATGGCTCACTTCTCTGGCTGCCTGAGACTTAAAACATTCCCAGGTTCTGCAGTTGACCCCATCAGTGATGATGCTCTTGATCTCTCCAGTTCTTTACTTCTAGCACCTTATTTTTGAAGCTTTTAGGCTTTTGCTTCAGGTTTTAAGCTGGATACAGGCTGTTGGAAAGCAAAATGGAACGCTCCTTTGGTATAGCAAAGTTTATCTGGAATTTATTATAGTAACTTCGTCAATAAATGGTGGCTGTGGGGTTTGCAGGTTGTGCATGATGGGACACCCGCAGCCTACTGTAATGCAGTTTTACGCTCCTATTGACGAAATGATCTCTTCCACACTAAAAACAAACGTGAATGTTCGGTGAACATCACTTACGCACTCGTAAGAAATTGGATCACTCTTAATTCAGTGCTATTCTTCAGCGAAGTCTGGGGTTAAAAAAGCAGAACACATTTTAAAGAAATAAGCTTTCAATGCATTATTTTCATTGGAAATGTTCAATTGCTACTTTTGAAATCTTAATATGTATTTTTCAGATGTCCTGAATTTGTTTCTTTGTCCTATGAGGAACTTGAGAGAAATGAATACAGACAAATTATTTCATAAAACATGTGAAATGGCTGTGGATTGACAGTTAAATCTGTAATAGTGAATACATTCAATTTTCCCCTTTATTCTGTCAACAGTCACTTGTACTCTAAATGTCTATTTAATTTTTTAAGTAGATTAACAGGAAATGTTTGCTTTATTTGATTATTGAATTGACTTTTCCAAATAATGGATCTTTTCCTCAAATATTTAGGTGATCTTGAAAATGTTTTTCCATAAGGGAAAAATACTAAAAATGAATGGGAACATATTTTGAGTTATTTGTAGTGTAAGCGCATAATGCCTCATCTGAAATCACTATACACTCGCCTTTCGTTGGGGGGAGAAAAAAGCAGTTTGTCATCTGTACTGCCTTCCAAAATTAGATTCAGATAATCCTACCTTTTTGAGTAAATAAGCAGCAGATTGGTCTTAAAAATGAAATTCAAGTAAGCTCTTGATAGGTGATATAAAAAATAAATAAGCTAATACGTGAGCAATGTAGAGCATTTCAGTGATAGATGATAATATAGATTACCTTTGTTGTTTACATAATTAGGCTGGGCAGGGAAAGCAGAGGGAGAAAGAAGCATTAGTAAATGCTTTTGTTTAGTCCTGTGGTGGTTGGTTTGGTGTTTTTTTTTTTTTATTTTGGATTTTTTCTGCACTCCGTGTGTGCATGTGGTTTGCAGTGCACGGATGAGGAATTGTATAGGAAATTTGCAGCTGCTCTAGTTATTCAGTAAGATTTGTATAAGCTGGCACAAGGGACAAAATTAGAGGGAACTTGAACGAGTGCCGTGCAGTTTATTAGCTAGGCAGCCATAATTTTGACCTTGGTGTGGGTTAAAGGACACAGACCTGAGAAGAAATCTGTTTATCATGTAGGGAATTCATGCCATCCCTGACAGTGTACAGTGAACAAGATGGATGATCTGCCAAATTGGTCCCTCGCATGGGTGAATCAGGGCAAATTTACAGTACAATTCCTTTGCAGCTCCTGATACAAAAATAACATTTGCTGGGTTTTATATTCAGTTGTATGATGACCTAGGGTGAAAAGAGAAAAGAAATAAGATTTGTAGGATCCCTGTTACCTTAAAGATTTATATGCACCCGGCTTTGCTTTTATGTCTGCCTCTCTTGCATCTCACCTGAAGCACGAAGGAAAAAGTCCAGTTGCTTGGTGAGAGAGAGCAACTTTATCTAAGCGTGTCAGAGAACCTCTCTTAACTGCAGCATCCTGAAAGCCTTGAACAATTACATTGTGCAGCCTGCTTCATTTGAACCCTGCTTTTACTTAGGTAGTATTTCCCTTTAGTATTTGGGATATGTTTCCGTGCTACACGCGCTGCGTGTTCTGTAATGATTTGACAGTATTCTGGATAACAAAACGAACAAACTTGAAAAATAGTGAAATTTGGTGTTGGCCATCGCCATGGTAGTGACAGGACCCGATGCTGCAGAGTGAACCGCTGTCAGAGTTGCGGTGCTCAGGAAAACACAATTCTGTTAGAGGAACTAACTTTTTTATGTAGACTGGCCTCATCCTTGTACAATTGAGAGGGTTGTAAGCTTCCTCCAGAGGCGTTGGGAGGAATCCGCTGATGGATGAACCTGAGATACATGCGATTAATTGTGCCAAGTAATAAGATGTGAGACAGCAAGGAGGAGGAAGCAGTCCGACAAAAATGGGGAAGAACTCTGCTCTTTATCTTTTGAAGGGAATTGTTCTTCTAATTCTAAACCACGTGGTCTATGTGTTGTTGCTGTAAAAAATGTTTAGACTGTACCCTTAGATGTCTGGATTCTCTGCGTAAGCTCAGTTGGTACATTCCGTTAGAGATAAATGTGAATTTATTAGGGGAAGACAACATTTTGTACAGAACCTATTGTTGTTGGCAAATTAACAGAGTCAGAAAGCTTTCTTTTAAACAAAGTGTCACAATAACAGATTTGGGTGTCTCCTGCTCCACTAGCTATCTTTATGTTGGATTCTCAAACACGTTAATTAATGCAACATAATTAGAAACTGTATTTTAATCTTGTTACGTTATTTCTGGGCAAAGAGAAGTGCAAAAATGTGATGCGAGTGATAAGAAGCAACATGAAATCAATAACACTCTCAAGATACAAAGTTGTATCTGTTGTAGAAAATCTCTCATTGACACTACAAAATAGTGGCTGAGTGAGTTTCCTACAAGTCACAGAAGGAGGCTTAAACCAGTGTATAATGGTAGATTTAAAAGCATCCTTACACAAAATTATTGTGGAAAGCAAAACTGTGAGATTTCCTGACCAAGGAAATTTCTTGCTAACTTAGACTATTGCACTTCATTTTTTCCTGATTTTTAGTTGTATTTGTACATCTTGTCTTTATAAGAAAGCAGAGATGGCTCAAGATAAAATTAGAAAATAATTCTGTTTTTAAAAAGAGGCTTTTTAGTAACCAAGTCATAACAAGTAGCATTTTGCATACTTAGGCATTTCTTTAAGTAGGTAGAATATAAATGAGAAGGAAAGTTAAATATCCTGCAATCAAAACATTACAATTATGCTAAAGTGGGGACTTTTTTTTCTTTCTTTAATTACAGAAAGCACTCCAAAGACTTCTGCCAGTTGCAGTCCTGCTCCTGAATCTCCCATGAGTTCCAGTGAATCAGTGAAAAGCCTGACTGAATTGGTACAGCAACCCTGTCCCACTATAGAGACAAGTAAGGATGGCAAATCCCAAGAATCTGGCGAGCCGTCTGCTTCTGACTCCCAATCTACAACACCTTTGCCACTGTCGGGCCACTCGGCACTCAGCATTCAAGAACTCGTTGCAATGTCCCCTGAGCTGGATACGTATGGCATTACGAAAAGGGTCAAGGAAGTGCTAACGGACAACAATCTTGGTAAATCGCTTTATTCTCATTTCTTGACTGAACCAAAAGTGTTCATACTTTTCTTTTTGAGCTATATTTCAGTAGATGTTTACAAGAACACTTGGGTTTGTTTCTGGCCTAAGCCTTAATCTGTTAAAAAAGATTTATTTTTTTTTAAACCAGTAGAAAAACCCTTTCAGATTATCACACTCTACTTAAAATATCATCGTACCCTTGCTCTTCTTAAGCTCTACTCCTGGCTCACCAGCCAGATACTGCTCCCACCTCCCTAAATACAGTCCAGCAGGCTGTCTAGAAGACCAAAACACCAAAGCCAGTGAGATCTCTCCTTGAGAAACGCTGTTTTCCCCATGCTTACAGATTCAAGGCCCCAGCATTTTAGGCGCAGGTGAAGTAGAGGAGTCCAGCGTGATTGGAGAGGGAGGTGCATCACAAGCAAAAGCATAGCATGCCTGTAGAGCTAGGAGGGTAAATTCAGACTCAGCTGAGGTTTAGATGAGCCTGCAGATGACTGTATGGGGCCATTAGGTTATTTTGCTTGGAGACGTGCAAAGCTAAGGCTGCTTTTGCTTACAGATGAGTGTCAAATTAAATGTAATGTTGACATGGCTATATATATTTGGAATAATCAAAGGGAATAACCTGATCTGAGTATGGAAAATCCACACTTAATACTGCCACTATGCCTCTAAATCACTAGTTCTTCATATGTGTTTAACACTTGCTTCCCTCACAAGGCATTGGGAAACCTTTAGGAGTCCTTTGAAGTCTCTAGCGAGAAGGCAGAAAGGCTGCCCCAGTGTTACCTGCATTTGCTTCTGGGGCTTAGCATGGGATTTGTCTTGCCTGCATTTAGGTGTTCAAAATAGATGTCTGAGATGGTTGGGGTGAATCACTCTCCAGAAGTACCAGTTTCTCTCCATTCACTACAGATGGGACCAAAAAGATAAGTTTAGATTTAGACTGCAGATGATACTTAAGTGAGAAGACTTCCATCCATATCACCTGAACATTATGACCGTATAAGTAAAAACCCCTTTATTTTAGTATGTAAGGAGGCCTTTTTTTTTGTTAGACACAGAATAACGTGTTATTATCTTAGATTTTATTTTTTTTAAAGGAAAAATACTGGGATGGGGGAGATTGCAAGTTCTTATTTAACATAGTTTGGAAAAAAAAGAGAACGGCCTTGATCGTGGGCATACCCTGCATGAGATTGTGTTCCACCGAACCCAGCAGAATTACTTGCTCATTCACATTGACATGAGCAGATTGTGGTCGCTTGTTCGGTGGAGACAATGTAGAGATTAAGCCACAAGTCATAATAAAGGTTTGCAGGTTCAAGCCCCTAGTTTTTGGGCAAAATACTGTTGAGTGCTGTACCTGCTCTGGGGTTCCAGAGAGGTTTGAAAAAGTATTTTTGTTTACGTTTGCTTTGATGCCATTTTTACTTAGTCTTTTTTATTTCCCATGATTTTTGTTTTCCTACAGTGTGGCTGACAAGCCTAAAAAGCAGCAGAAGAGCCAGGAAATGTACCCCAAACTCTGCATTAGGTGTGGAACCAGTTTCAATGTCTCCTTTTGCGCCCTCAGTGTGCTAGTGCACCAGATCAATTCGGTGCACAGGTTTCTCTGTCTTAGGCCACAGGGCCTTGTGAACCTGTCTTAGGCAACTGGTGGTGGCCCAGTTGTTCCAATAGCATCAGCCAGTAAAGACCACGGTTGTGCAAAACCATTCCAGATGTGTTTGGCGGGTCTCTCCTCCCATGCCTTTTAGCATTCCTTCAGCAGTCACCATGTTAGCAAACGATGCTGGCAGCATTAACACCGAGATGTTGCTAGTATTCCTAGTCCCAAATGTCATAGTGTTATCAGTGATTCCCTGCCAGGCAACACATAACTTAAACACAGAGGGAAGCAAATGCGGTGAGCTATTGGAAGATTGTGATGGTGGGGATTTTGCAGCAAGAGCCAGGACTAACCATGAAACCAGCATAATTTACAGAAAGTTTTGTCCATGAGGGGCTACGTCAGGGGAGCAGGCGTGAAGGATATCAGGGAAAAAGATGGGGAGAATTAGCAGGAGAATTAGGAAACCTGTGCTTAAAAGTATTCCAGTTATTAATAGCTTTCTGATAAAGATGGAGTGTGATACACCTGCTACCTCCTGAAAATGATTTCTAACATATTCCCCGTTAGCTTGGGAGTCTTTTGGCTGTTTTGTCCTGTCCTGCCATATCCTGGGATAAAATAAATGACACAAACACCTTTAGCTTTGTCCTTAACACCTAGAGAACATAATGTTACCTCCTTCCACATTTGCATTTTTAATTCTTAGGCTGTTGTTTGAAGTTCATTTCCTTCGGCAGCATTGCCAGTATCTGCTCTGGGCTGCTTGTTTCTGACCTTCTTGCTGATTTGGGCCGGCATTCGTGTTCGTGTGGCCACACAATAAACCAGACCAGTTGGTCTGAGTCAAAAGTGGCCATTTTATTCTTGGTAGGTTGGTTTGACTCAGATCAGTTCCCTGCTCCGATGTACTGTGCAGCCTCATGGGCGGTTGCAGTGGCTGCGCTGGCGCTGCGCAGTGGCTGTCGGAGCTCTCACGGCTGCTGGAAGAAGCGCTCATCGCATTGCAGCCCGAGCACAGTCTGAGGTTAGAAGCTGGGGGGAACGTTAAAGGAAAGTTATGTACAAAGGCAAATTAAAAGATCTTTAAAGTAGCTGTCTTATCTTGCAAGTAGCTGGCAGGTTTAAAGGTAAATGGATAAGGCCTTACTGATGTCTTGAAATACAAAGGCAAACAGGGAGTAGGTTAGCTCTGCGATACGCATGATCTAAAATTGGCTCTGAATTAGTTCTTTTGTGGGATCTTTCCTGATATTGAGGGGAGTTGAAAATCACTTATTACTTAGGAACTTAAGTGAATTCTGAATTTAGGTTTCTGTTCAGTCTGTAAGAACCATTTTCAGGGTTAGTTTTAGAGCTTATTAGCACACTGTGTCATGTTTGCCCTGTCCTCGTTTCCCCTTTCCGCCTTCCATTATCTCGGCTGCTTCCTCCAAAAGCTTTGCAGACCCACCTGCCCCATGCGTCTGAATGGGACGTTCTGCAGCTGCTAACCAGTCCCACATTCCCGCCTCTCCCCATACAGGCGAAAAAAAAGGCCAAAGGTTTTGGGGTGTTTCTAAAGAGGAGGAGGAGATTCATGGAATTAAGCACATAGGAGGGGTTTATGGAGTAGGTATTTTCCACAACCTGTTTGTGACAGGATCAGATGAGGCTGTGAAGGCAAGAGCTGATGGTGCTTTTGCAAGTGCGGGCGTGTCCTGCAGAGCTGTAGGAGCAGAACCCCCTAGACATGTTCATTGTCCCTTTGGGATCTCTTTGTTGCCGCTGGCTAAGACTGCTGGCATTGCTGGGAAGTGAAGGAGAAGCGTTCTGCTGTGTGGTAGTGAGGGCATCCAAAAGCTACAAATGAGACACCAGACCCTGAGGCCTGAACTCGGTCGATATGGAAAGATCTTTGGGTTACCTTGAAAATACACGATAGCCGCGCTTCTATCAGAAGTCACCGGCGATGACTCAGAGGACTTCAGGCTCTGTCTGCAGCAAAAGCTGTTGCATATCAAGGCGGTTTAGCTTGGGAAGAACATTGAAGTGAAAGGTTTTAGAAGACCAGCTGGATGGTTGGGTTTGATCTGCCCAGGCATTTTCCATAGTTCTTGCTAAGTTAGATCTTAACCATGTAAACTGGTGTTACTCATGCACGTACAATGCTGTACATGCAAAAGCAGATGCGGTTTTTACCCTGCTAGATTTTGAAAGAGAACTAAAATTAAGCATTCTTAACTAAAAGTACTGTAGAGGCTGTAAAAAAAACTGGAAAAGCTGTTATATTGTAAAATGTGATTCTCTGCAGTTGGTAAAACACAGTTAGAACACCACAGATATTACAACTCAGAAAATACGCACACGTGTCTTTGAGGACACTTACATGACTGTTGCTGAATGGGGGATTGCATTGGTCTTGGTTCATTGATTGCTTGAAATGTTTGGATTGCCCCGTTAGAACGAAACTGTTGCGCTGCCCTCCTGCATAAGAGCTGAGTAGCCTCACTGCTGTCACTAGTTGCCTGCTTAGCTAAAAGTTCAGTTTATTTTTAATCCCATTAATTTTATTTCTTGCACACCGTTTCACTCTAAGGTCCCGGTCCCCAGAGGGTCACCACCCACGGTGTTGAGCTCCCCTCTCTGCCACTGTCAGATCATGAGGATTAAACTAAAGCTCAAATTTTACACTTTTAGTGGGGGGGAGAGCATTTATTCTTCTAAATGTTTCTTTTGGGTTTTCAAGCAATTCTAAAGTAATAATTGACGAATGATCTCGTAGACGTGTTCTGTGTTTTTAGTTAGCCTCGTCTCTTAGCTGAATGAATTCATGCGATTTTCAATTTCGTATTAGGTCAGCGTTTGTTTGGGGAGACAATCCTAGGGCTAACACAAGGCTCTGTCTCAGACCTTCTGGCTCGCCCAAAGCCCTGGCACAAGCTGAGTTTGAAGGGACGGGAACCCTTTGTCCGCATGCAGCTGTGGCTGAACGATCCCAACAATGTGGAGAAGCTGATGGATATGAAACGAATGGAGAAAAAAGGTAACTTGTAGCAGACTGCTGACTCATGTTTTCCGTTATTTCAAAGATGACCGTGTCTTTTATAATTCTCCATAAATAGTATGGAGGCAGCATTGATCCAGTGTTACGAAGGTTGTGCAAAAGGACTTCATGACAGCTTTTTCATAGCTTTATTTGATGCTAGCTCAAGCAGATACATCTAAAAAAAAAAAACGCACCCAAACAAAAAACCAACCCCAAACCCTGAATATTCACCAGCTGTCATGAAATCGTTGCTATATTCTCCTATAGATTAATTACTGAGGCCCTGGTGTATCACTGATAACTTGCCTTACCAAATGAGAAATGCGAGTTTAGGAGCTGGCTTTGGGTTCTTAGTTAATAGTGCTGCAGCTGGTCACAGATGTTGGGCTGGAAGAACTGTGCATTGATTCCTGAGAGAGCTTCTTGCCAGTCCTGCACTGATGGTCACTAGGAGGAAAGAAAAATGCAGTCTTTATAAAAGGGTATTTGAGAATAACTAAATTTGTAGCCTTTCTAGAGATGGGGGAAGGTGGTTGTGTTAATACATGCTCGCATAAAATGGCTATGTCATAAGTATGTACCTGCAAGAGGTCTAAGTGGCTATTGGGTATCTTAGTAGGGAGTATATCCTGAAAATTTATCCTACTCTCTATATTTTAAATTCATTACTAAAAAACGGTGGTTACTCAGAGCCCTGTTTTTAGTATGTTCATGGGATTTTACAAGAGAGACTCACAGGCTGCCATTATCAGCAGTTAACTAATTAATGATATATACATCTCTCGAGCTATCCCTTAATGATATTAGTACAGACAGCATTAATCGTGTGCACTGGAAGCGCTGCTGTTGACTGATGTCCTGAAAGCATTAACACATTTGATCAAGAACTTTGTGATTATATTAAAAATTGCAGTGAGGCAGCTACTGGGAAAATTCTAGTCTTGCATGCTTTTAAGAAGAAATTCAAATCCTTGTCATAGTAACCAGTATAATATAATGCAGTGCAGTATCTTATCGCAAATTGTGTGTGATCTTTCATGGGGAGTAAAATCCACTTGGGTTTCCCACTTACAACTGTAAACCAAAGGGAGCCATGATGGTTTTTGCTGTATTAGAAATATGGCAGAAATAAAATTGTCAGCTAGCTGGATTTTTATAGCCTCAAAGAGAATATCGCCCATAATGCAGAAAAATAAAATAAAAATAATTTAAAAGTAGTACTGACAATATCCTTTCAAAACTATTTTCTAAACTGGATTCTTATCAAATACTGTGCAATACATATGCTCTGTAGATGGCACCTGAATAGAGATAAGGCTATAAATCATTTGAGACTCTGTACTGAGCTCCTGAACTGTGTCAGTGCTGTCCTCATAGCAGAGCACTCTAAAGTGAATTCAACCCCGTATTTTCTGCAAAATCCTTTCATGCAGGTAAGGATCCTGTGATTTAACCTTTTAAATTGCTCTAGAGCCACATTAAGAATTTAACTTCCCCTTCAGCTAATGTCAGTTAAAGAACAATGCAACTGTATGTGCTACCAGTGAAACATTATTATCAATTATTTCTCTGCCACAGTTTATTAAGGGAGTAAATTAATAATTATGATAAAGGTGAGCTGCATATATTTTTTTTCTGTTCTGCCAGTCTGAAGTTTGTGCTATAAATGTCCATTTTAAGAGGTTCTGAGAATTTGCAGTGTATATTAACTAACCTCTTTGGAGGAAGCCGGGGCTTCACGCTCACTAGGCTGAGACACTCTGCACCACCTTTCCTGCCTTGGAAGAGTTCATTCCTCTTTTTTATAACCTCCCGGTGTGTGTGCTGCTGGTAACGTCACACTCCTCACTGAACAGTACTGAAGCCTGCTGTCAGGAGAAAATTTAATTCCCTTTATTTCCCTATTATTTCGCTTTTTAATAATCTTGTTCAATACCGCATAAGATAAAAATTATATTAAAAGGGGCTCTGTTTTACCTCAGTGGGCAGCCGCTAGTTCTGCAGCGGTGTCTGCTGCATCTAGAGCTGAGCACATGCTGGGGAGTCTTCCCAGAGGGACACGGTGATGCTCGGTTGGCAACAGCAGGGGAAAGAAAAGTGGTAAAACTCAGGGGACAGAGCTGGCCTTGACAAGTTGGTCTCTGACCCAGATGCAGACGTTTGCCCAAATTACATTTGGGGTGGGTTTTTTTCATTGGTCTCCCGAGAAGTGGAGACGGATCACAGGCAAAAATCAAATTTCTCCAAAAATCAAGGGTGTTTGCGACTTGGATTCCAGTTTGAGCCTTTCTGTCACTGCAAATGTGTTGAATGATCTCCTTATGTTGTCTACATGCAGCACATATGTTTAAAATAAGAATTAAAAAGGAAAAGCTTTTATAAACATCATTTAAATTTTCCAGAGAGCACCATTAAAGCCTAAAGCTTAGGTGCTAGTTCGGCATATGGCAAAGTGCCAGGATTGTGCCTTTGGCCCAGTGGAAATTTGTTCTGATAATATATTATCCTCCAGAAAAACAATTGGTTATGACTGAACAGTGGGACATCCCTTTTATTTTTCTGTTAAGGAAATAATGTGCATTTATATAATTTGTTCCATTCACATGAAAGAGACCCAAATAAGCTATGGCAACTTTTGTGATCCCAGTGTGAGGTTACAAAAGCAGAGGCAGGCAGAGGGCATGAAACTTTTCCCAAGCTGTCACAGCTCCATGCTGTCCTTAGGAGTCTAAAGATGGGAGCTCTGACCTGCCAGAGATGCCATCCTTTGGAGAACAGAGAGAGCAGAGATTCAGAGCCTCACGTTAACTCAGTCGCCTGACCAAATTCCAGAAACTCCAGTTAGAGATAGCCTAAACACCTTGTACATCTTCCATGCGAGGTTCTGTTTTGTCTCATGGCCTCCTTTAAGCTGCCGCACGTTGCTGAAGTGATAGATGCTGTCTTTCAGCCCTCTTGGTTGTGCTCTCAAAGGAGGCAAGGGAACCGTTTATAGAGTTTGCATGTCAGTGCAAGTTTGAAGTAACACCTAGGAGTCTTTGAGATTAAAGACCTTATATGAATGTGAGATTATATTGCTGGAATGATTAATTCCATGGTTGAAGGTTGTAACAGTTGCTTGAAGGCTGCAAAAATGAGGCCAGTAGGTCACCTTGAAATGATGCATTTATCTGTGGTCACACTGCAGTTCTGCATCTAGTTGCAACAACTTAAATACGTGATTTTTTAAATGAAGTTTATTTTAAAAAAAAAAAACAATATTGCTTTTTATGGTTATTTCAAACACGTGCAGGACTGTATCATGGCAGAGTGATGGATCGTGAGCAACTCACGTTCTGTTCCATATCAGTGATCTTACACAGTAGGCAATCCACAGGTAATCTGTCATATTCAGGAAAAACAAAATGAGAGCAATGCAGATACCCCCAAAGGTTACAGTGTGTTCAAAATTCACTTCCACGATAGTAAGACACAGTGTAAAAAGGTCCCACTGGACGTGCCACCATGTAGAGGACAGGATGCTGAAACCCATGGGAGACCAAAAACCTAGCCAGTCCTGTCGGGAGCTCTGCCAGAAGAAGTTGGCTTGTGTGAGAAGGGCTTTGAACATTGCAGTTTATTTCATTGCATTGAATTTTTATTCTTTGTTCACTCGCAGCCTAAAGGCAGAGCTGTGGGGAGAGAGAAATTTATTTTTTAAAGCATTTGGTTGCTCACCAATGTGATGTGCCCCACATTGGTCCCTGGATCTGACCGGTGCTCCTGGCTGTTGGAGATTTAGTGCCTGCTAGATTGATGTCAGGCTGGTGTAATCTGGAACTTAATAGCCAAGGTTATCAAATTGCAGCTCTTGAATACCTAAACTCTTAAATATCTACAAGGTATTTAACAGGCCATTAAATATTTTATTGACAAGATTCATCTATATTTGCTGTTTTCAGCCCCCTCATTAGCAATGCTTGTGCGTGATACTGCCAGGTGCAGTAAATCCCACCTCTCTTTGCCTGGTGTAAATCAATCAAGTCAGTGACAGCGTTTGCTGGGACTCTTTCCTTGCAGAATTTGCCAGGATAATTCAGTCCCCGGTGGGGAGGAGAGTCAGCGGTGGTCTCACAGGCTTCTGCCATTAGCCTTGCCGAGCTCCATCAGTGCAGCAAGAGCTTTCTTAAAAGTATATGCATTTTTGAAAGAGCCTTGTGTAGGGGAGGAGGATGCTGCGGGCTGTTTTTCTTTCATAACCTGTCACCGCTATAGCAAAGATCTGTAGGAAAAAGCACCAAACGCCTGATGGATTATTCAGCTCATCACTGGGATCTCCAGGCTCTGGGCGCCATCGTGTGTTGGAGACATGGCTGTGGCTGCCTTCAGCTTTCACAGTCATATTTTTAATTCAGAGACCTTAAGTGTTAGAGAGACCTTAGTGTACACCTTAAGTGTTTAACAACCAAAACCTTTTAAGTTGAAATGAAGTGCAACTGTCCTAATCAGGTGCTTATGTGGAAGTTCACCACTCTTGGAAGAGTGAATTTGAAACAAGTTGTGTTAACTGAACCCTGTTATTCATGTCCCATGTTCACTGAAAAAGCAGAAAACTCTGGCAGGTTTCCAGTCGATTTATCCTCTTTTCTTTCCTTCCTTTCTTCTTTTTCTGCCTCTTGCATCTTCCCCACATTTGCTTTCCTCTGATCTCTGATGATGCTCCCTCCTTTCTGTTCTCTCCAAACAGCCCATCCATGCATCTACAGCCTATCATCTTCACGTTTATCCCACAGCTCGTATATTCATTGATTTTGCATTTGTATTCAGCTGGGGCTGATCTGATGCGCTTCTCTTTCAGCCTACATGAAACGGCGACACAGCTCTGTTAGCGACAGTCAGTCTTGTGAGTCCTCATCTGCTGGAATAGACTACAGCCAGGGAGCCAGCCCGCAGCCGCAGCACCAGCTGAAGAAGCCCCGGGTGGTGCTGGCACCAGAAGAGAAGGAAGCTCTGAAACGAGCCTACCAGCAAAAGCCATACCCATCACCAAAAACCATAGAGGAACTCGCCACTCAGCTCAACTTGAAAACCAGCACCGTGATCAACTGGTTCCACAATTACAGGTATGAGATGTCCCGGGAGCCCTACTCATAAAGGATTTATTTTATTTGCTTTGGCAGGGTGCTGCTCTGCTCCAGCAGCCTGTGTCTGCTTCCGCTAGCGTTGAGCGGTTGTACAAAATGAACAGTTTCGACAGCAGGGAGGTTCTAACTAACAGTAATGCTAATGCTCCAAACTAATTTTAAGTCATCCCTGAGGAACAGCAATATTCACATATTGATGTGTGTAGTGCTTTTAAACAGAAAGTCTCGCTTTTGGGATGGGCGTGGATTTAGAGCTGTCCACTGTTGAATATTTATAAATCCCATTGCAGTAAGCAAGACTGGTCTTTCTTGCATAGGCACACTCCCAGAGACATACACTCGCCTGTATATACACACATATAGGTGTGTGTTCTGGGTCTTATGCCTGGGTCAGTTGGTGGGGGGTGCTTGGAAGTGTCCTCTACTGGATGGCATCAGGATTGCACTGCTTTCACCATATAATTTTCCTGCATAAGAGCAAAAAGAGGATTTTCTTTTAGGTCTTGAGTCACTGAGCTCTGAAACTAGGCGCAGCGTGTGGTGTATTTCTGGGAAGCTCTGTGCAGTCACAAAGGACAGAGAAACGATAACCCTGAAGTCAGATGTGGCCACAGATTTATTTCATTGTTATGATTAAATCATTGAGTCCCACTGCAATGAAATAAGATGTTGGTCTGTTTAGTTCTCATATTAGAAGGAACTTTGTCCACATTTGGACCACTGAAGTAGGTCTTGGCCTAGAGACACTGATAAAAAGAAACAATGCTGGAATGGCATATGAGAATTATAAGGATTTGAATAAACATATTATCAACTGTGCTTGGGATTGGGAATCTTAATTAGTGCAGCAGACTTTTGTCCAAGAAATTTGTGCTAATGAATATTGAACAGGTACATTTAAGATACGGGATTTAGTATTATTCCGCTCCTTCACTCAGGGCCAGTAATGTTCCTAATTAGTCCAGATTGCTAAACTTGTTTGTTTTTAGAAACTGCTAACATATAAAGGGTATTTTCCACTTTGGCCCTTCTCAGCTTTTAACAGGCAAGTTGCTGAAGCAGAAGCAGTGCAGTTTAATGAGATATCTCAGAAATATTATGCACAATAGCTAAATAATGTTTATAGTAAACAATGTAAAATTTAAAAATTATAACCAACGAGTAATCGTATTTACGCTGAATTTCATTGACTTGAATTCGCTACAGATGCAGCCTCTTTCACTGCTCAGAGTTCTCCAAATGCAGGCCTCTCTTCCAATTCCCACTTCTAGGCAATTATACACAAGTTGGAGGAATGCCTATGAAAATATGTTCCCTTCGGCCTGACAGCAAAATGTGCTGTTCTCACTTACGCAGACGAGTGCGGGAGCACTGGTGGCATGTGTCATCTTCCTCATTATCATGAGATCTCCTGTTTAGGCGTGCTGCGAGAAAGCATGACAAGTCATGATTGATCAGCGTGTTTAGCCACACCAAGCTATACATTAACGTAGACTAGGTGCTGACAGTTGTATACAAAGTAGAAAATGTATAAACAAGGTGCTATAGGCTAGTGGGTAGCACGAGCCTCGCAGCACTGAGTGATCTGGATTTGCTCCCAGAGGTGCTCCTGTGTCTCCAGGTCTTTAAAGAGATGTTTCAAGCCTATTTGGAGCCCTGGGTGCTCTGAGTGGTTGCCACCACTGAAAAATCAAAACACATGCCTGTTCTTTTCCTCTGTACAATAATTTTCTTAGCTTCCATGCATGAAGTACTCTTAAATCATTTGCAGGACATTGCAGAAGAGGTACAAGTTACGTGTTCTGCTAGGGGAACAGGGTCTGACTGTTCTGCAGCTCATGTATTATAAGAAACGGGTAGTCTTTCCCCTCTTCATCTTCTCCAGGCCACGCTTAACTTTATTTATCTCTTTTATGCTCTCCCTCAGCCATTTCTTTTCCAAAGAGTCTTCGTACAGAAGCAGTTCCACATCTCAGACCATCTATTCTTTAATATAAGCTTTTCTTTAAAGTCACTTCAGTTAAGGCAGGGTACAGATTTGGACAACTTTGTCTTCCTGTCTCTTGGGAATCCTGTTGCAGTGATGCTTTTCCTTTGGGATTCAGCCCAAACCTCACTTTCCAAAGGTGGCTGCTACAGCAGAATCTACCTTTATATCCACCAGATGGAAAGTCAGCACTGGCATTTGTTTTCTGCAGCAAAAGAAACGTTAAAAAAAAAATCCTCAACAGGCAAAGAAATAATTCATTTCAGAATATAAATAGGTATAGAGGATTTTGACATGTCTGCAAACTTCTCCAAGTCTATGGCTTTGCATCCATACCAAGCACATAGCTCTCAGAACATAAAAATAAATATACCTTACTTTGCATTAGTGAAGCACATACAGGCCACGTGAGGGTTTGAGGATCTATTGTCTTAAAAATGCTACAAAAGAGTAGGAGGCAGGGATTTCTATCCCGCTGCACGTGTGGAAACCGACACATAAACTCGGTAAGGGCACAGAGGTGATACTGCAGAAGCATCAGGAGTTAAACCAAACTGTCTTGAATTGTAATCTAGCGCTCTTGGATCCTAAATTTCATTGCTCTTACTCTGGGCATATTTTTCAATGAACTGTAGCATTGTGCTTGTTTAGATGTTGTGTGAAGGCTTGTACAGGGAACTTCAACATATGCCCCAGGAGATCTCTGATATTTTGAGTTACACTGATGAATGCCAACAGGACGTGTTGATGCCGAGGCCAACACCTTCCACTGAGAGGAATGCTCTCTGGAATTTCCTAGCTGATGTCACCAGTTCTTCTTTACTGTAGGGATTTAATGACTATGTTAATCAGGAGTCAGACTAGATTACAGAAGCAATATATTGGGTGTGAATTCCAGGGATTTCCACAGGCATCGAACCTGTATTCTGTAGGGCTGTGGTCAGATACTCGGTGAGCATGTCATCATTCACTATCTTGCTGGAGCGGAGGTATTTTAAATGCCATGCAGGCACAAAGCGCTTACCTGTTTCCTCTCCTGACTTGGGGAATGTTATAGAAGCAGTGTGTTCTGGATCAATGTCCACGCAGGGAGATTATAGGCATAAAAAGAGCCTGATAATTGATGTTGCAGGATGCATGCAATTAATAGTAATAGAAAATTAATGTTAGCACCCGTGGTCTTCTGTTAGGTGAATAATATTCTCCTAGGGAAAATTACAAACCCCCTAAATCCTTCAAAAGTGTAGAGTCAGCAAGTACTGCTGAAATACTCGGTTGCATTTCAAGTAAGTCAATAATATCATCAGCTTCAAAAGCAGTATTCAGATGGTGTTCTGCATTTATCCTGATTTTTTTCCCTTGTGTGCTGTCTTCTGTAGCACATTTAGTGAAAAAAATGAAAAATTTGTACAGCCATCAATGTTGGGACAGCATTTCACTTTTGATTTTCAAGACACTTCGCAGTTCTTGCTGGCTAAAACCGAAAGTGTTATCTTCACTCTTAAAGTTTTGCTAAACTCTCCCTGTGTCTGTAGTCCCTGACCCCAGGTCATTGAGGCTCCATCTTGGTTGCAGATTAGGACCTGAACAGTGGTCATAACCTCTGCTACTGACAGAGCAGTACAGAGAAGGAGTTAGCCTAGACCCTCAGATTTTTTCATAAACTCTTCTGTACTTATGAGGATATTGGGAGCTCTGAAACAGAGAAGGGAGAGGGAGAAAGGACCGAGTTAAATGGCAGAGGTAGTGTGTTTGGGGTATTACTGCACGCTTCAAGTACGAGGAGGCACAAGGTAGCACACCAGGCAATTTTAACCACACATGGAGTGTATTAATTCCCTTGAAATGCTCTGCTTGCCTTGTCACTATTCCTGTTCTGAAATCGATTTTTTAAATAAAAAATGAGGGAGAAGTCAGACTAGTTCATAGACTGACAACCTGCCAAAAGGCTGTGCTTCCCCAGAGCAGTTTCAGAACAACAGACTTTGTTTCATCTTCGTTTCTCTTTGGTGTCTAGGAGAACACCAAGGGGGTTGTCCAGATTTTTTCCTTGTTTGTTTTTTGTTTAGGCAGATTGTGGCTCCTTTCTAGAAGAAATCTGAATTGGTTTGTGTTTACAAGCCATTTTCTTCTGGATCTACTAGAAATGTATTCGTATTTTTAAAATCATCCCTCTTCTGGTCCAGTGTATTGTAAAGTTTTGCCTTCCTGATGTCAGAGTTTTAGTGGGAATGGGAGGCTGCAGAGCCTTTCATCTCTATCCCTTAAACCATGTTTGAGCATAAATTGAGCATATGATTATCATAGAATCGTTTAGGTTAGAAAAGACCTTTAAGATCGTCCAGTCCAACCATTGACCCTTCTCTACCAGGTCTGCCACTAAACCATGTCTCCAAGCACCACATCTACACGACTTTTAAACACCTCTAGGGATGGTGACTCAACCACCTCCCTGGGCAGCCTGTACCAATGTTTGATAATTCTTTCAGTGAAAAATTTTTTCCTAATGTCCAGCCTAAACCTCCCCTGGCGCAACTTGAACCCGTTTCCTCTTGTCCTATCGCTGGTTCCTTGGGAGAAGAGATCAGCTCCCATCTCACTACAACCTGCTTTCAGGTGGTTGTAGAGAGCAATAAGGTCTCCCCTCAACCTTCTCTTCTCCAGACTAAACAATGAATGTTACTTAATTTGAACTTGCAAAAGAAGGGAAAATGATCTGTCATTGGCTTTTACCAATAATTATCTGCATAAAGCTAATAGTGCCTGCTGTGGTTACTAGAAGGGGCAGTCATCATACGCAAAATCCTGGTTGAAGTCAGAGGGCTCAGTCTAAACCCTGAGCACTGCAGAAGTTACCAGAAATGGCTTATCTGCTCAAAACCCCGGCTGCGACTGCCAGCCCCCTGCCAGGCCATGGAGGAGCCCCGGGGCGGTCTGGGGTTTGCAGCCTGCATCCCTTTTAGCACAGCAGGCTTGGCAGCGGGCGTGTGGCCGGGGAAAAATTAAAGCATCTTGACAATATTTCATGTTCTTCCAAACGCCTTTTCAGTCAGTCCTTTGGGTTTGAGGGTGTGAGCGCTTCCACTGACGCAGCTTGGCGCGGCTGTCCCGTAGCTGAGACAAAATGGCGTCTTCTAAAAGGGCATTCCGAATGGCGGATCTGATAGAGCAGGGCGGCTCCGAGTGACCGCCGGCAGACTCACCATCCCTCTCCCCTGTCTCCTAGGTCTCGCATCCGCCGGGAGCTGTTCATCGAGGAGATCCAAGCCGGCAGCCAGAGCCAGGCTGGGTCGAGCGACTCTCCTTCCGCCAGAAGCAGCAGGGCCGCTCACAGCTCCGAGGGAGACAGCTGCGATGGCGTGGACGCAGAAGGCCCACCTGAAGGAAAGCCGAGTGGCCCGGAGGCGGATGAGTACAGCAATGCAACCACAAAGTCTCAGGGAGGGCCAGCGGAGTCGGCTTTCGAAGCGGGGGAAGAGGCACTGCAAGGCGCCAGGTCTTCGGAGAAAGCGGAGCCGTTCCAGGCGGAGAGCCTGGAGGACACCGACGACGAGGGCAGGCTCAGAGCACCGCGCCAGAGCTCTCCGCCAGCATCGCAGCGCCCGGGAGAAGCTCTGGAGACACTGCCAAACTCTGCCACGGAAGGGGATGCCTCTACCTCAGCTGCCTCCACCTCAGTCCTTACAGGGGAGAGCTCCTACAAGTCAAAAGAAAGTTCAGAGAAAATCTCCAGTGTGCCAAGTACGAGCTCGACGCCGGCCGCAGGCTCGCAGAAAGCCAACTCTCTTCAGAGCTTGTTCGGCTTCTCTGAGGCGGCGAGCTCCAGGAACACGCGAGACAGCTCCTTGAGGAAAAAGAAAGCGGCGAACTTGAACAACATCATCCACCGCTTGGAGAAGGCCGCGAGTCGAGAAGAGGCCGTCGAGTGGGAGTTTTGAGATTAAACTCGCCCAACTCTGGAGAGCTGGGAAGTGAAACTGGACCTCTACTGGTTTTATTGTGTTGCGCACTTAACCGCCCTGCGGGCCACAGGGCAAAAACGCCATAGGCCAAGGTGCATATAGAAAACAAAAAAAAGGAGCGTTAAGCCCAATTTATGTTTGTGTTTTCGAGGAAGAAAACTGAAATGTGTAGTCAAGCTTTTTTGTACCCTGAAGTGTTTTTATTATTGCCCTAAGTGATTTCCACAATTTCTGGAATAACTCATACAGCTTTGCCTTGTGCCCTCCTCTTTGGTGTGGGCTTTAAAAAAAGAAAAACAGAAAAAAAAGAAAAAAAAAAAATCAAACCCACATATTAAAAGGGGGCTTTTTATCTGCCATCTAATGGCTACAGAGCGATAATACACTATTATCTTCTTAAACCAGGAAAAAAGGGGAGATTTTTCAAAAAAAAAAGAAAAAAAAAAAGAAAATTTTTTGTAGCTGTTCAGTTGCCACTAAGAGATTGCACAGTCAACCGACTCTAAACACACTAGTTTGGATTCCTACATATTTTCAAGAAAGGAAAAGAATCTTGTTGTTTGAAACTTTGAATTAAAAAAAAAAAAAACACATTTACTCCACATATTTTTTAACAAAACAAAAAAAAAGTCACATCAGGAAAATATCTTAATTTGTGGTAGCTGACTTAGTGTTTTCTTGTAAGTGAAATAGAATATTGACACGTAGTGCACATTGTTTCATAGCTTTAACTGATTCTGGTCTTTTGCAGACCAGAATTTGTTTAATACACTCCATTTTAGGCCAAATCAGGACAAAAAAAAAAAAATCTGAATCTAGGTATTTTATAATCTGCTTTTTAACCTCTAACCACAGAGCACGCTGATCAGACCTCATATCTAGGAGGTTTAGGAGACAACTTAGAAACAGCATGTACTTGATCATTTCACTTGGTTCGTAGTGTACAGAATTTCCTTTCAGTAAAGACAGATCGCTCAGAAAATGTTGGCCAGTAACATTTCAGCCTGCTACTTTGGGGACGTATTCTGTAACCTGAAATATTCAGCTTACCTGGAATCGATGAAAGTGTAGTTCGCGTGTGTACGATTGCTGTCACACACCACTGAGAGAGGACTGGAGCTGCCTCAGATCGAGAACTTCTCCTGCTGTTGGTGGCCATTTACTGACTCTCTTCCCACCACAGGCACTGATTTTAAATACGTTTTAGTTGTGGGAAGCTTGTTTTTGCATGGATAAAGAGTACATGGCAATGACCAGACGGGCTCTTACCGGGACGGAAATAGCCCAAACTCCAAACCAAAACATTCATGCTCTTGAGTCCCAGTCCAGACCATTCTGCCCTGCAGAAATACAGCCTTTTTCCATTATTTTATGCACAGGTTAGGGCTGATCAAAGTACAAATCAAATTCTAACTTGTCTCTAACTCCTCCTGTTGTCTATATGTATATGCGTGAGCATAGAGGTGTGTGGAAGGATGTGTGTGCGTGAGTGTGTGCGTGCAATTTTATACGTCTGTGTATTTTCTTACGTACTTGTGCACACATAGAGTGCATTACTGCCACCTTTTTTCAATAAGCTGTTTTATCAGTTATGGCTTCTACAAGTTTGCTAATTTAGACTCCTTTATTGCCATATCTTTAAAACTAACAATAGATGATTTCGGAATATATATATATATATAAATATATATATATATAATTTTTTTTTGCTTATTTATAGGTGCTGTATTTTATTATCTGATTGTTAGGAAGGGATGAAAGGGGGCAAATATTCTTTAGAGGGATAGACTGCCGGCAGTATTGGGTATAATTTACAAGATGTAGTTGTCATACTGTATATTATTGATTGAAGACTTTTTGACCGTATTGTGTATCATTGAACTTTTGTCTTAGGTCAGCATCTTTTTGATGACACTTTAATGGTGCATTCATTACTTCTTAAGTTTAATTAATATTACTTTTCTGATTTTGGGGGAGGGAGGGATGGGGAGAGGAGTTCCGACTTTAAAGGTATGTTCCCAATATTACACCTCAGTGTGCTTGTATTAATTCATTAGTAGGATTTTTGACTGTAAGATGTGAAATCACATTTCTTGCATGATGTTTTAGAACTTATGTATTTCATTTACAGTCTCTTACCATGCAACAGCAGCACTTAGCGCAAGTTTTCACAAATTAAGAATCAGTACACTAAAATCAATCCTTTTCATGATTAAGAAAAGAAGGCTCTAGGAGGCTGAAAGGCAGGGATTCATTTCCTATTTTTACTGCTAGCTGTTTCAGGACACCTTCTTGGGTAATTGGGGACTTGTGATGCAAAACTAAAATTGAGAAACAGAGAGAGCAACTGTCCCTTTCTGTTACGAGCTGAGGAGACAATTTGTAGTAACAGACACCAGTACGTGGTGGAAGCGGTTACGGCTTCTTATCTGGAGTGCAGTTAGTCCACGGGAACAGCCAACGAGGGAAATAACGTGGTGAAGCAAAGTGTTACCTCTCTGTATCTGTACAGTGTCCTGGTTTGACTTACAAAGCACAGCTCCATCGATAAATGCACGTCCTGGTAAAAATACACATACCTTAGTACAAGTCATAACAAGACGCGTCTTCAGCCAAGAAGCAAAACTCCTGACTAGAAGATGCAGATATTTTCTTATGTTCTTTATTTTTTTTCTTTGTTGTCATTTGTTTCAGGTTGGGTTTTTTTATTAATTCTGGGCAATACACTTGCCAGTCTGGTTCTACTGTCCCTGTCTGCTGATTTGAGATCCGGGTGCTTGATGCAGTCAAGTGGTTACTCTTGGGTTTCTTGATAGTGAGGGTTTTTTTCTGTTTGATGATTTTTTTTAAATTAATATTCCCCAAACTGTTCTTGTGCCTGTGTCTGTATGATTGCATTCCATGATGCTTACTGAGAGCTCTTGCTGCATTATACGACAGCAGAACTGTATTCACAGGTTGAACGCAAATGCAGCACTTAAGGTCAATCTCTCTTCTTAATAAGCAATACGTAAGTGCCTTGAAACTTAGATTATTTTTTTTTCCTGTTTATTTTTGTTTTGTTTTTCAGGTTTCCACTAGTTCTTTAAGATTCCTTAGCGTCTGCCCAGTTTTTAATGCTGTAATGATTTTTAAAAAGCATATCTGTAGCTTGCCCTAGAGGAAATCTTTCTTTTGTAACACTAACTGTTAATTCTAAGCTCCATTATTACATTTGAGTCATGTAATTTTGCTGGATAAAGACAGCATTCAGAAGTCAGAAGTCACTCCATCCTGCCAAGAGTTGTCATTGGTATCTATTATAAAATTAATCAAATAAAATGCTGTCAGTATTTCCTATATTTTTGGCACTTTATTAACGGCTTAGCTCCTTTTGTTGTTTCATATTTAATGATCTGCGTTGAATGTGCATTAGCCTGCTGAGATGCTATTGGGGTGACCCGGGCCATCCTGCCGGGAGTCACTTTGGGTTCCTTAGCGACCACCTCCTTTAAGGGCACGGGCAGACGAACACCCTCAGATGGAGCTCGTAGATGTTAAGTGATGTTCCCAGCTGTTTGTTCCCGGTTTTTAGCCCAGGTCAAGGCTGCTTTTCTGTCTCAGTGGAAAATAAAACAGCTTAGCTCCAAGTACTGCTGAGATTCTCTTGTTGGAGATGAGTTACCTACTGGCTTTCCAAACTGGCACAGACCCCCCCAGTTTAGACAACTTCGGCAACACTGATTTTGGCTTTATTTCTGATCAAGTGTGGCATTTGGAAGTAACGCGTTGGGGAAAATGTGTATTGGAATAACTTTTTTTACTTAATTCAAAGAAAAGGATGAAAAGTTGGAGAAGAAACGCACGGTGGCTTTTAACCCTCTTGGGTCACTGATGACACAGGAACAGAAAAGGCGTTTTTCAGGCGCGTGTGACGTAGGGCTCATCTCATGGGGCAGTCGTTTCGTAGAGGGCAGAGCGTGGCAACAGAGCCCTCGCTGACGGCATTTCTTCTGATGGATAAAAGCATAGGCAGTTTTCAGAAAATCTGTAATGCCAGAGTCTGTTTTTTCCTGTGGTTCTTTACAAGCATATTTATTTTCTTTCAGTTTCCAGTTCCATGCTCTTACTAAAGCTATGGATGAAGGGCTCAGGCTATTTTAGGAGAAATACCTTTATACTGCAGTTAAAAAATTGTCAGTTTTTCTCTCTGGATGGTTAGGGAAGGAAAAAAGTGTAGTACTTTGTTTGCTAAAAGCAAGGGAAGCGTATCTCTTGGCAGAGGGGTCATACAATGGGATTGTCGATACGCTTCCAGTTTTGAAGATACAGATTTCAGACAACAGAATTTCACCTGTTTATTGGCAGAAATGCGTTTAATTACAATTGCTGTTGATGCCATAAAATGTTACCATTTTATTTATTCGTCTGTAAAATGCCTATAAATAGAGCCACTTTATCAAGGAACGTGTATCCGTGCACTCTGCCCATATCATAAATTAGTGAGTCTTCTAGTAATAAACTCCTCACTGGAATAGGAAGGATCTATCTTACAGTTATAAAGAAAAAAATCTATGTGCCTTTCTCATTAGGTGAAAGATCTTTGCATTATTTTTATGTGACTTGTTCATGTGGGAATGGTGTTGAGAGGGGGTTCTTGAACACAACAGAATTCTATGCAATATTTTCTGATCCAATTACTTAAAAGTTGTTATTTTTCAGTTCTGTAATGGGAGAAATAGTAAGTTGGAGAAGTGCATCATTCTGGTGGTAATTCAAACTACAAGCTGATAAATTCGTATAAAATAGGATTGAGGGAAATCTGACTAAATAATATAATGAAATAATGGGAAGTGCAAACAATGATTGCAGTCCTCACTAGCACAGCTGCCAGCACAAGTCTGTCATTTTCCATCATAAAATTATTAATTTCAAGTATTCTTAAAACTTACGTGAAATAAAAATGCTCCTGGCAAAAAAAGGGCAGGTTAGAAACAGAAAAAACCCCAACATTTTGGCCGTATATAAATTACGAGAATACACACAAAAAAAGTAATTGGTTTTGGACACTTCTTTGCACTTGAATCCAAAATAGTTTATTTAAACTGAAATGTCGCAGTAATCTGGACTAGTGCCTTTAGCAAGGTTGCAAAGAGATCAGTAATCTTAGCAATTTGTTGCAAACTGAAAGTAAAGTGGTGACATTTTTAACATGCAGATGGAGGGCACTATTTTTGCTTCATTTGTGTCTCTTTCTAACAAGTGAGTTTCTTAAATTATCTCTTCTTTCTTCTTCACCCAGCGCAGGCGTCCTAGGATATTCTCTGTCTTAAAGCCACTGTGCATGGCTGAGCTGTCAGCGTTTTCTTGAAGACTATCAGAAACGTAGGAGGAGGAGAAGAAAAGTTGGTTCTTAGGTGGGGGCTAATTTAACCTAATCTAACGTTCACTAAAACCAAATCAAGTCTTTCCCTGTGAGTGCGCGGCAGTTTTGGCCCTGCTGAGACAAGCTGCTTATAGCCTCGTATTCCTAAATTTAACTCACGCAGATAAAACCAGCTGCAAAGCAGTATTCACTTCACTCATATGTTGGTCTGCTGCTTTCCCCTTGCACTTTCTGTTGCCCCACTATTTGAACATCAACATTTTCTTCCTTGGTGTTGCATATACAATCAACTTATTTTTTAAAAAAGACGGGATTTTAAAATTCTGTACAAACAAAATATTTTTTTCCAGCAGTTTAAATTTTGCCGGACAGTTCTAAATTGCAAGGAGAATCACTGGCATGGAAAGCACAAGACATGAATTTCTTTTCTGGCTCAACCTTCTTAGTTTGAAAAGCGACTTACCGGTCCCTGTCTCCTTCACATATGTATTTGAATTCTAAAATGTAGAAATATTATTTCACCGGTTTGTTCTTTCCTCCCCAAGCCTTTTATGGGATATATTGACTATGCCATATATAAAATATAGTTAATAATGAACTTTATAGCAAGAAAAGCCCTTTATGCTATGCCTAGGGACTGATTTGTCCTACATGACCAGATCATGTACTATACCCTACTCTATTAATATGCAAGGATAAAAAGTTTTTATGCTCTGAAGGTGAAATTTATCCTTTTGGAGAAGGTTAGCATTAGGCCTGTGCACTTAAGTTTTCAAAAAGCCTTAAAAGTAGGTGTATAAGTGGTGCCATCTCTCTCCTCAGGGATGATTTTCCCCCAGCCAAGTGGTACTGTGGCATATTTAATATCAATTATTAGTTGTGAGGTCATTTTGCAGTTGAAGAAAGTTACTCACTAAACTTCTAATTCGTGAGCCTTCTCATGGGCATCCTCTGGTACAGCCAAGGAGGCATCCCACCTGCTTTTCCCAAAACCTGGGCACTCCGTGTCAAACCCAAAGCCCTTGGCTGTCTGTGAACTCTGCGTTTCTGCAACTGTTTTGTGAATGGAAAAAACTAATCTGATTCCTGGGTTTGATTTTCATTGCTATTCACAAACATGTTCTGGCACTAAAGTGCATTAAAAGGTAATGCCTCCTTTTAAAAAATTAGTAAGATTATTGTATTTTTCCTTGTCCAGTTATTCTGTGAAGGACAATTGCTGCCATTTTTCAAGCCTGCTTTACTCACAGTGATCTTAGTACATTTTTTGCCACAGTTCTGCAGATTTCTTATTATTAAAACTGTTGGTTTCACAGTATCATTTCAGTTTCTCTATATTTTGAAACAACTAAGTGCAGAGAATGACTGAATTCTTAACCAGAACAAAATAGTGCAGGAAACAGTACAGCAAAAGTTAGATGCCTAAAGTCCCCATGACATCGTATCTGTGACTTTTTGTTTGAATTTTAGAGATACTTGTACTACGGAGTACAATCTTCATCCAAAGATCCTTGGAAATGGAGAGTCATGCCAGGAATTCCCTGCTGTTACGGCGCCATACCTGCTTTTTGCCTAGTTACTGTGTAATTCTGTGGTAATGTTCGTAACAGCGCAATCTCTCTATTGATAACAAGAATAACGGCGTTAAGTTGCGTTATCCTCTTCTGTCTATGCGGGTAATTAATATGTATTTTTAGGAGTTGTTAAATGTGTGCATGTACATGATTCCAGTATGGAAAAGCCCCCCTGTATATGTAGTATTTGCGTGCTTGGTCTAAATGGTGCAGTAGAATTGCTACAGCCAAATTCGTGGAATCATTTGGGGCATAGGTGAGTGAGGGCTTACAAACAATATGTATTTTAATGCTTAGAGGATGCCATTTTCCCACTTGTCAGATAAGCTCCCTGTTGTAAAGAGGGGATTGGCCATCTGAGAGATCAGCTTGTTTGAGATACGCGGGTTTAGCTAACGAGGAGGGGGAGGATCACGTTCGGAATACATAAAAATAATTCCAAGGGTCTGAGATATGCAAAAACCAAGTAATCTGAAAGGAAGGGTCAAACCTCATCTGCAGCATCCTATAACAGTTGCTCTGTTTTTGCATCGGTACAGCCTGCGAGAAGTTAATATGCCAGATATTTGCAGATGTAAAACACACTCTCCTGTATCTGTGTACAGCAGGAAGGTGAACAGTAAAGACGTATTTAAAACAATCACAAAACCAGCTGATCAGGAAATTAAGCCAAGTATCGAATTAAAGCATGCAGTTCATTCTTGCTCTCTCTAACCTGAAAATTCAAGTATCCTTAGGAATGAAATAGAAATTCTCTGTTAGGCAGTTCCTCTTAGAAGGTGAGTGCCTGTGTTTTCAAGAGGAGGAATAAAACTTGGCACTTGACTTGCTCTGAAGTACAATCTTCTCTCCAAAAAATATTTTCTACAATCAGTCTTTCAGTCAGACTTCTCTGGCTTTTGTTAGCTTACATTAGACCCTTAGTGCTATTTTGATGTATTATTTATATGTGGGTAAATTATTACTAGCTTTAAAAGTGTTTCCAAAGTACCTAGTTACCTCTGGATGCTAGTACAGGCTGTACAGGGAGTACTTAAGCATCTAGTTCCTAAAGGAGGTGTGCGGGGAATAGGCAAGGTCCCGTCTGTACCGTACTTTTCTTTCCCTTGATCAGGGCTTCCATTTCCTTCTTGCCTCCTCTAGAGAGATGGAGATCATGGATCGTTGTTCTTCTGTAGGGGAAAGATTTTAGTTTAGCTTGAAGTTATTTTATTTTCATTCAGTAGGCATGTCGTCAAAATCCTGTTACCGCATTTCCCGTTCAGTTTTTAGGTTTTGCTACTTTCCTGAAATTTACTATTTAACAAACTTTCTATACTTGGAAAGCTATGTGCCTTATTTCATAATCTCTTCATGGAGAATAATCTAAAGCACAGTGATCTAGATTGCAGCATTCACAGCCGCTTTTCATTGGGGGGGGGGAGCAAACACCGATCGAGGAGCGTTTCAGTGGCGCGACATGAGTTGCCCCTTTGCTAACGAGCACTTCAAACACTGTGCGTCAGGTCTTTGTGCAATAGAAATTCTCGTTCTGCGTTCGGAGGTTCGTGTCCCAGCCGCCAAACGCGGGCGAGCGCGAGCTCTAGTTTAAGAGAATTCAGGTTCCTGGGAGGGGAAAAAATAAAAATAATAAAAATATATCCCTCTGGGTTGGCTCCAGCAGCACGGTGGGGTCTCGGGTTAGAAAGTCCACCGTCACCCAGCGGCGTTCATGCTCGTAAGGCTCAGTCTCACCTGGCGTACTCGTAGGTCATTCAGCGTTCAAGAAACACTCGTGGACTTCAGCCATTGCTAACTGCGACCGTGTCCTTCTGTGCCATTAGTAATGCATGCTGTTTTCATTTCCGTGCCCAGAGCCGCACTGTCTCTGGGTGGCGAGGCACTGTAAAGTCATTCCAGTCTTAATTTGGTTTTGTAAAGAACAGGCTTTCACCCACCGGCATCCTCAGCCCTTACCAGCGCTTGTGAGTTATTTTTCAAGCTTGCTCTCTCTACAGCATCATAAGGTGAAATATAGAAAGGTGGTTTGTAATTAGGAAAACAATCTAGTCTTTCCTATTTATGAGATTAATTTTAACAGTTTCTTTTTTGAGGTTTGTTTTTGTTTGGTATAAACACAACAGGAGTATACATATCCCCTGAACGGACGTTGGAGAAGGTTTGGGCTACCCTAGCGATGGAGCGGGGTGGTGTCGGCTCATCATAGTATCCATATCATTGTGCCCCTGTTGTGTTTTCTAGAGCAATCATTTTTTTTTAAAAAAAAAAAAAGTTATTTTATCTAAATGCCTAATAAATAATATTATTTAAATAGTTTTAAAATAATTTAGGACTGAGAATAAGAAGCCTCAGTTGTGAGAGAAGAGAATATACAGAGAGAGAAAATAACCCTTAGCCTCCTAGAGCCTCTACTGAGAATTTCATGAAGATGCGGTGCCCCTTTGTCAAAGTACGTTGTGATTTACTCAAGAGTGTTAATTTAAAATGAGAGACTGGTTTCCTGTGATGTTCATCTTTGTTGGCATATGTTTGAATTTCTGAATTCAGAGCTGATTTTCTTCTCATTCAAAGTTGGTCAAGAAAAAAAAAAAAAAGAGAAAAAAGAAAAAAAAAAATCACCTTGTGCAGCAGCAACTTTTCCTGGTGTGAATTCTGGAAATACACGTTGTGAATTGATCTTTGTCACGGAGGAGTTGTTTAGTTTTCTTGCAGTGTCGAAACACGTTCAGGCAGGCTTTCCCTGGCTAGGTAACGCTTTGCGAGCGAGCGAGAGAAAAGCTGCAGAGGCCAAAATTGAAAACCGTTGCGCTAGAAATTCCCCCTGCTCGTGGCAGGGGAGCGTGTGTCTGCACCAGGGACGATGCAGAGGGCCTCCGGTCAGCGCTGAACCAGCCGGCCCCGCAATAAAACCTTACAGCGGGCAAAGATGGAAGGTGCTGAGCTAGTTGCAGGGCACATCACCACTTCTGTGGATTTGGAAGCAAATTTGCACTTTGCCTTTCGAGGGTGTCCCACTAAAAACCATCAGATGAATTTCCCACGGGAGGTTCTTTCCTTCTGGCATAGTCAGAAAGAAAAATAAACAAAACAAAACAAAACAAAAAAAGCCCTAAGGTAACTATTGGATAACCTCTGCAAAAGAAAAAGGTTGTTCCTGTCAGAATACTCTATGCATTTCTGTGTTGGAAAGCATTTTCTACCCTTCCTTTTCCGGAAGCGGGCACCATGCGCCCCACTCGCTGGAAATGCTGCGAGAATGTCAAATGTATGAATTTGGACATTAATTCCAAAGCAGATGGAGGCTGGCTGGGAGGGAGGGGGGGTGTTCTTTCTTTTTTTTTTTTTTTTTTTTTTTTTTTTTTTTAATTGTTTCCCTCATGTCCCTTTTCATTTTTTTATTAAAAAATTAACTCTTTGCATTTGTGCAATAACTACTTGCCATGATAATGGGCAGACCTTTGAAATGCCCCGACTACTAACACAGCACAAGATGAACTCAAACAGAAAGTGGTGTACTTTTTCCTGAGAACTTTTTTTTTTTTTTTAATAATAAGCTCAGTTTTTACCCCAGTGTATTGTGGTGTCTTACATTTTTAGCAGTATTTTATATTTTTTTCTGTAACGCACTAAGTCTTAGATGTTTTTAGAGCTTGTTTGTTATATTCACAATCACAGATTTAAAAAGAAAAAAAAAAAAGATCCTCACAAAGACCCAATTGACCAAAAAAAAAAAAAAGTGTCATTTTTTTGTACAAGTAGCTTTGAGAAGCCCACGTTGTGTTGCTGTGACTCATCTTTTGTAACATTTTATTTCTTGGTATTTGTTTAAACATAAAAGTAAGAGTTTATATGGCTGGCAGTAGCAGGGCAGCGCTCCCTCCGTCAGCAGAATGGCATTGTTTCTTCTGTCTTTGTTTGGTTAGCCATATAATGTTTGTTCTCAGCACTGTACAACGGTCCCTATATGATATGGAGAAGCAATATCACTGTATGAAACTCACACGATGTATTATTATTATTATTATTCACTAGCACCCTAGGTGTGATAATTGAAGTAAATATCTTTTATACAAACACAATTCCGCGTGGGCTGTCTTTATTAAGGTGAGACCTGACTCCAAGCAGCAAACATTTACATTGATGGTTCTGTTCTGGTGATGCCCAGGGGAATGAAGGGGCTGGATTTGGTGGGGATTTGTGTTTGTCCGGGGGAGGAAAATTTACTTTTTGTGTATCGATTTCTAGGGGGGTGAAAGTGTTTTCAATACCTTGAATACTGAAGTGGCAGAGTTCCAAACGATATCCTTTTTTTCAGTGAAATTCAAGTGTGATGATTCCTTCTGCAGTCCATGGGAGGTGGACACCTGGCTTCATGGACAGGAAAGATGTATTTGGGGTCTGAGACTGCAAGGGGCATTGTTCTGAGCACCATAACAATAAATTAGCTAATTTTAAAAAATAAGATTAAAGACGTTGTCTGAGGTCAGAAATGCTTTAGATTAAAAAATGACGTGAAAGAATTTTCCCAGATGTTTGGCTCACTGTTTAGTTTTACAGATACTTTATATAAAGATAAATTCCCCTTCTAGTGCCTTACAAGATGTTCTTCCTATAAATACGCTCAGTATCTACAGAGTCTAGAATTTGAAGTTTGGTAAGGAACAAATGTTGTGACCCATCAGTGAAATTATATTGTAAAAACTAGTAGAATAAACGTCTAGCTTGAATACTCTGGGTTTCAGGAAGAGCGTGTGTGTGTGTGTGCTAGCCTGTGCGTTTTACCTGCTGTGCTCACGTGCAACTTTTCACCTGTGAATTGCAGGTTATTTTGAGGGACCTACATTGATGTACGTTGTCTCTTGCAGTACGTATCTTACATCTTTTCCCTACCCAGGCTGTAAGCTCATGTGTTGTGTGTAGGCTGACTTGCCTGTTGGTTAGGGTACGTTCAGCATGGCACGAGGAATTTTGGAGGGCCAGGCTGGAAATTTGCTGGAGTTCTGTCCCAGACACTCTAGCGGTCTGTCCCAGAGAGCAGGGAGTGGGGCTGGGCTTTCCCGGCGTGATCCCTCCCTTCCAGCCCGTGCCAAGATCCATCCGATGGGTGTCACGCTCCGGCACCCTGCTGCAGCGTAGCACTTGTCCCAAGTCGATGTTTGTGTTCCATGTGTGTCCTCGCCACCTTTAGCTTTGATTAGTTCTGCGGGAGCGGGTGGGATCCTCTTCAAAATACATCGGAAATGCTATTTAATGCCTTCATTTCTTTATAAATGTGTGTTTTCTGCTTTTGAAATGTCTGTGACAGGTTATTCCACGTGATGTAAAGGTTCTAGGTTTAACACTTTTTTTTCCCCTACTATTTAATGACTGGTCAAACTGTTGCTTGCTAGAAATGGCATTCTCTTGTATAATTTGACCCTGATAATTTTAAGGTTGATACTAAGCATCTATGCTTTAAAAGTGTTATGACTCGTGTCGGTTAATTTGTATATTTATAACCTGCACTTTTCTTTAGGTGTGGTGGTATCGGCACTGAACTACTAAAATCACACACATGGTCATAAGCAAAAGATGCATTTTACTTGTGAAAGTCACAGACCTGGTACAGAAGAAGCTGGCGAGGGTTCACTGTAGCTCAGAAGCATGCATCGAGGATAAAACCAGGCTGTCTCTCAAGCCTAAATCTCCAAAAGTTTATTTTTGGGAAGCTAGGAAGTCAACCAAAACCACAAGGATGCATCTCGGAAGTCAGGAGCAGATATTCACAGTCTTCCATGGAGATAGTTCGATCTTCCGTAATAGCTTTATTGGTAGCCCTTCAAAAGAATGTCGAAAATCTCCTTTTCAGAAGGAGAATTGTATGCTGTGTGTTCCCATAGACCCTTACTGGTCAGCACTGGGGCATACCTGTATGTCACCACTGTTCCTGCTGATAAATAGCTCCTTCTGGAGTTAGATGCTGTAGCAAGGGTGAGGTTTTACATGGGAAATACTGCAGGCATTTGCTGAGTTAATGGGAGAAATCCTTGTTTGTTGTATCCTTAGGTGCAGGAATAAGTTAGCACCAGGGGAGCACCTCAGTGCCACAGGTACTGGCCGTGGGCCTGCTCCTGTCCCGCAGTCAGCGAGAGGTGGTTTGTCTTTCGGTGGGAGAGGGGGTATTTTTTAACATGGCATCTTGCTCCCACCAGGTAAGAACATACTGTGAGCAGCTGACGTGGTACTTTTGGGCCCCACTTCTTTCCATTTCAAAATGCTATCATTTTCTTCTAAGTACGCCTGTTTTAATGGAAGCGGTGAAGAAATGGTGTCCTTGCCAACAGAGGGCTTCAGAAAACATGATTTGATTACAGTAGAGCATTTTATTTTCTTTTTGCTCCGAGCTATGAGAAACTGATAAGAAAATTCAAACTGTTTTCTTGAACTCTTCCTAGTTACCCATGTAATTATCTTAGAACCCTTGGAAATAATCCGTTCTTCTATGAAATCTCTATCCTTGCAGGGTGAATTTATTAAGCAGTACTGTGTTTCTTTGCTGGGGGCTGTTTATTTTGGAGTGGCTGGGCCAAGAGGAAAGGGAAGAAGAAATCCTTCAAACCTTCCCTTCCCGGCAAGCCCTCAAAATGTGGAAAAAAAGGGGGAAAAGGTGGGGAGGGAGCAGATCTCCTGCACCTCCTCTGCTGGCAGCTGGCAGAGAAACCCAGGGACCTGGGTAGGGAGCTGCTGTAGGGTGGGCACTCCTCTCGCTGCACTTTGGTAGCTCGTTTTGCTCTTCCCTAAAGCCGTTTTTGCAGATTTATCTAAGGGCGCTGATAAGAAGGGCTGCAGGGAACTCAAAGAAGGATGCTCGTGTATCATAATGAGCATGGCAGCTAGGGTGAAAAGGTCTTTTCCCTGTGCTCCCAACCCTTTGTCACTTGGGCAGATGAAGTCTCAAATTTTGTCCTCAGGGGTGTTGCCTGTGATCTGGTTTCTACTGTCCCCATTTTTTCTTGTCTTTTTGACAGTACGTGAAAGTAAAAATGAGAAGGGTGGTTCTTGCTGCCTTCACTGGTGCCAGTCCCAGCCCTTGCCGTCTAGGACTGCACATCTGCATGCAACCGTGAAGGATGTCACAGAACGTTCTTGATGTCTTCTCCTACAGCCTCTATGTCTCTAGAGCAACCTCATCACTTCATTTTTGGAGCTTTTCCAGGGCTTGTAACTGTGGCTAAAGACTAGGTAGATTGTGCTAGGAGTTGCAGATGGCTTTTAGAGATGTCATTCTTTCTTTTCATGATCTGCTTGCTTTCTTTGCCCTTTGAGAAAGCTCACAGAAAGCCTGATCAGAGAATAATCTCATGGCAGGTATAGAGGTGATAAACAAGGACAGCCTGATTGCTATGTATAAGCCAAGTTGCAGGCTGAGATCATTCCTAGACTACCATAAACAAGGCATTTTGGCTACTCAAATGCTTTCAGAGCTGACTGACCTTTCCTCCTTCCTTGGAGATTTCTAGAGAGGTTGCTTTAAAATGTCCCAAAAGCCCAGTTCTCCTGTAGCTCAGCTGGGCTCTTGCGCTACAACCTGCTCTTCAGCCTTTACCTCTGAAGAGATTTGCAGCTGAGAGGACTCTGCTAGATTTGAGAGACAGGGCTCTAACGCCTTGTAGGAAAGAAATGTTCAGTCGCTCCCTGCGTTCTTGTCCTGTTTCTGAGCCTACTGACAGCTCACAGCAATGGCAGCCCCAAGGAAAAGGCTTTGCATAAAGTTAAGACAGACTGAATGACTCCCACGCAGCTCTGGACCATGCAGAAATGCCATCCCACTCTATAAAAAGGTCAAGACAGAACTAGAACCATTGAGATTTACAACATTGAAAGACCTTTGACAACCTTCCTGTTGCAGGAGGGAATCTGGCTCAGATCTTTCTTCCTTGGCATCTTCATAGACCAAAAAGAGGACAGAGAAAATCACCTGGTTCATCCAGGACTCAATCTGCAGCGTATGGCCAGTGTCGCCCTCATCCCTTCAGCCTCAAAGTGCAGAGTCAAGTCATCTCCCTTTGATTCTCCTGAAAGGGGAGCAGGACTTTGGGCAATAACAGTACTGCCTTCTCCAGACTTCCTTAAAAGCTAAATGCCAAGTATTTCAAGAGCCTGAAATTGTGCCTTAGTTTACGTATAAACCTGGGAGCTCTGGCATCAGGTAGAACAGGAGATAAGACTTAGACTTTGTTGGCTTGAAAAGATTCATGGGAGAGAGATGCTGAAGAACCTCAGCATTTATTTCTGCATGGGGCAGGACGATTTCAACTTCTGAGTAACTGTCCACAGCAACCCGGTCATTAACCAGAGTGGCTCAACCTGGGGAAAGGTGAACGAGGTGGAAAAATCAAAGGGCCCGTAGCAGACCCAGTTTCCTGCTTCTTCCTTTGGCTCCCGCTCCTCGTCCTGGCGCACTCAAACACCAGTGTTTGGGTTGAGTGAGTCTCCAGCTTTGTGCCTGGGTTTCTCGGCCTTCATGTCAAGGTACTCCAAGAGGTAGTTATCTTACCATCATCTTCCTTCCAGTCAGTAAAACAGTCTTAAAACCTTTGAAGTAGTGGGTTTCAACGCACTTCAGTTGACTTCTGAGAGGATAGTTTTTCAAAGAAGGCTCCTAGCGTGCCACATCACTTCTCTGCTTGTTTTCTTTTCTTTTTTTTTTTACAGTTATGTAAATCCAAGGAGTCCAGACAGTAACGGAGGGAGATTAAAAAGTTACCGTAAGGCAAATCAGGGTGTGAACTTGCAGAGCATCAGCTAATTTGCAGTAACTGCCCGTGTGTGCGCTCCTACCCTGCCGATCCCTTCAGCAATACCACTTACCTCTGGTTTCCTCCGGGCTCAGAGGATACACATGAGCAGTTACTCCAGCCTCGTGGATGTGTAGCAAGTTACAGCCCATCTCACCCCAAGGTGATTTATTCATCTGTCTGTATCCTCAGTAATCAAGCCACCATCTTATGGAAAGATTGCCTCTCATTTATTTATGTCTGGCCTTATAACTTCAAACTAAGTTGCTAGTATGTCTTAATTTTCTCCATCTGTGAAAACAGATGCTGTTTATTTTGGATGATTTGCCAAGGGAGTCCAATTGCTGGGGCTTGTTACAGGAGTCAAAGTTGCTGTTGCTCCGTGACAGCGCTGGGCTCGCTGTCTCGCAGGCGCTCCCGATGAGCCCCTACATCTGCTGGGCTCGGAGCTACCCGCGGACGTGCCCGTGGAGCCTGCGGCTCTGGGACTTTTTTCCTCAGTCTTCACTACAAGGATTTTAACTTGCAGCTTTGGAGGAGTGCAAGGCTGACGGTGCTATCCACAATGAAAGAAGTGTGAGATTCATCTAAATCTTTTATTCTCAGTTTAGGACCGTTTTGTTTCCTCTCTGCATGAGACACCTCACCACGCGGCCTGTCCCTACAGACACTTCACATGCTTTCAGAAACACACATCTCTTGGCAATGTCACCTGTGGCCGTGTTCCTCAGGCAGGGGGTTGGAGTTACATTTAGACTTCCAGGGACAGACATCTTCTTTACAGCATCTTCTCTGAGCAGAGGCTCTTTCTAATCACTCGTTCAGTTTTGGGCAGGATATGATGCTTTTCAAGAGCCTGGCCAATATTATTCTTCCTGCTGGATGACCGGTCTTTTGCAAAGTGATCGGTTCCTTGCAGAGGGCCAGATCCCCCTCCCCACTGATGTTGGGCATTTCATCAGCCTGGATGCTCAGTGATACAGCAAAGATTCAAAGCTTTGGTCAGTCATACAGGGAGTGTGGGAAGAGGCTTGTGGCTGATCGTTGTCCTGGAAGGTGCTTCTCTTCAAGCTCAGGGTTCCCTAGGAGGGTCTGGCTGTGGCGTTGAGGTGCTAGCCCAAGTTCAACTCTTGGCAGCCCAAGTTCAGTGGTTGCACTGGGGACCTGCTCATCGCCCCGTGTTTGTTGCAGGCGGTTTCTGCCAAACTCCTGGGAGCCGGTTCACAGAAACTTTTTTTAATGACCAACGTGTTACTGGCCAGCCAGGCCAGATGAAAACTCAAGGATCCAGGCTCAGTGTCATGGGGAATTTGAATTAAGAAAACCCTGATCAAGGAGGAGAGTTCACCCAGCCAACGCCTACCTACAGACTTCACAAGTGCCCCATGCAAAACTCTATAGTCCAACTCCCATCTGCTCTGCCACCTTCCCAAGGACTCCCAGGAAAGCAGAAGATATTTTTCAGTAATACTCCAATCTCAGCTGCTTCTTTTCTGTGTATCAGACAAGGAACAGCCAGACCGGCCTGTGCCAAGCAGCACGGCAGTATGGCAGCAGGCCGGGCAGGTGACTTCTGCCAGCATTTCGTTGCCCCGTTGCTGCAGTTCATCACTGTTCTTCATAAGGCGATGGCAATGTCAGGCTCAGTTTCTCCTTTGCCTCAAAAGTCAGGGACAACAGAGTTTGAGGCTGAAGACGCATGGTTTAAAATCCCAGTTTCCCCAGGGCTTCACCTTCTTTGTCCCATTATCTTCTGCAGTACCTTTTGGTCTTCCGCAGCTTTTGAGGTATTAGCACATCAGAAGGGTCAGAGCGAGGGCTTTCCAGCACAGCAGCTTAGAGGAGACAAAGGCAGATCTTCTTTTGCTCCATCTCAATGCTCGGACTGACCTGCTGTCCTGGGAGAGCCGTCCACCCGCTGCTGGAGGTGAAGGGTTGCTGGCAAAGAAGTGATGAGCTCGTGGGTGGCCACTGCCCCTTTGAAAAAAGAAAGTTATGATTAAAAAAAACAGAAAAAAAAATACCAAAAAACAACTGTGAAAAGAGATACTGAAGGGGAGATGAGAGAGAAGCTCCATGCGTTTTGGTTGCTTTCAGTGTTAGACAGGGCTCCAGTCTTTTCTGTTTTCGTGGACGGTTTGTAGAAGACTGCCCAATGCCGAGGCAGTGAAACCCAAGGGAAGGAAGGACACGGCTTTCTTTAAAACCAGCTGATGTATTTCTTTGGGGACCCTTTTTTCTCCTAAGCAAACTGAAAAAACTCAGTTCATGAGTTTTTCCTCAGCGAGAAAGATCATTTAAGAGAGAAACTCGGGAGCTGGGTTCCAGGGCTCAGATCTCCTTCAGCAGGCCACCAAAGCTCAGTTTTGCAGAGGGTTTTTTTGGCAGGGTGGGAGGCAGGGAGCGTGTCCAGCCCTGGCCAGCCTTCTGCTCCGCTCCTGGCATGGAGCACGTCGGCAGCAGCATCAGGCCCTTTGCACGCTGCCTTGTGCAGAATTGGGCCCCACAGCCCATGTTTGGCTAGTAATAGCTTCCCAATTACATTTTAATGCAATTTAAAGAGACAGCCAATTAAATAATTAACCGTAGGGAAGAGGTTTTCTTCTTTCCAAATCTTGTTAATGCAAATATTTTGCGTCAGGCCACCCACGTTTCGGGAGCAGGCAGCCATTCCCCATTTCTTGAGAAACACTGACCTCCAGTGGGATTCTGCCTTTATCGCAGCTGCTCCTGGCTCCTTCCCGAGCCTTCCATTTGGGGCCTGAGAAACGCAGATACGCAGGGGAAAAAAACCTAAATCCGTGTGTTGTGTCTGAAGCATGTGTCACCTCCCTTTCCCTGCAGGCAGGCTTGGTCATCACAGAATGGTTTAGGTTGGAAGGGACCTTAAAGATCATCTAGTCCCACCCCCCTGCCATGGGCAAGGACACCTCCCACTAGGCCAGGTTGCTCCAAGCCCCGTCCAGCCTGGCCTTGAACACCTCCAGGGATGGGGCAGCCACAGCTTCCCTGGGCAACCTGGGCCAGTGTCTCACCACCCTCAGAGGGAAAAATTTCTTCTTGGGATCTAATCTAAATCTCCCCTCTTCCAGTTTGAAGCCATTACCCCTTGTCCTGGCACTCCATGACCTTGTGAAAAGTCCCTCTCCAGCTTTCTTGTAGGCCCCTTTCAGATCCTGGAAGGCTGCTAGAAGGTCTCCCTGGAGCCTTCTCTTCTCCAGGCTGAACAACCCCAACTCTCTCAGCCTGTCCTCATAGCAGAGGTGCTCTAATCCTCTGATCATCTTCATGGCCTCCTCTGAACCGTTCCAACAGGTCCGTGTCCTTCTTATGTTGTGGGCCCCAGAGCTGGACGCAGTATTCCAGGTGGGGTCTCACAAGAGCAGAGTAGAGGGGCAAAATCACCTCCCTCCACCTGCTGGCCACGTTTCATCCCTCACGAATAATGCAGGAATTGCATTTCTGACAAAAAGGGGGAAAATTTGCACCGGCAAAGCCCCTCCTTCATGGGAAAGCAGCGTTGGCTTTGGACACGACTTTGCTCAAGCCCCCATCGCTGCTGCTCTGAGCCCAACCTCCCAGCCCGGCTCTGCAGGGCATCGAGCCCCAGGCAAAGACCACCCCCCATCCACAGCTGGTTTCGGGGTGCGTGGTGCGGCTCCCAGCCCGGCAGGACTGGGTGAGCTGGAATTGAGCTGTGCACACTTTGCAACTCTCGTCTGAAGTCTTCAGAGAGGGCAGGAGGCCCCACGGGCACAGCAGTCTGCCCTTGCTTCTCCCCCAGCGCCGCTGCTTCCCAGGCAGCCTTCGCCTTTCTTTCTCCCTGGCTGCTGATAAATGAGGAATTTGTTGTTGTTGTTTTTTGGTTTTTTGCCTTCCAGCCGTCTGGAATTCAGGGAAATAATTACAATGGGAATTATCAGGGAGGGAGTGGAACAGCTGGGACCTGAGCTTTCACCCACCTGGAAATCCAGGCGCAGAGGGATGTATCCTGCGTCCCTGCGGCGGGGAGGCTGGCAGTGCAAAAGGCAGGCTCTGAACCTTGATCTAAGTAGTTTTTTCGGCCGGGCCGAGGCCCAGACGTTGCTGGCGACAAGGGAGAAAGGTGAAACAAGTAGATTTCGGCTGCAGGACAGGGCTCCTGCTTGCTGACGCTCTGTGTTTGGGGATGGATCTGCAAACGGAGCAAGGAGCTCGCCCCGCGGTGCTGGTCCTGCGCCTCTCGCTGTAGCTGCGTTTTGGCCACGACGCTTCGCTCAGTTGCTTCACATCTGGGCCGGGGTTATACGAGGGGAAGGAGAGGCTTTTGTTTTGCTCCTGGAGCATTCCAGCAAGCGCCTGTTGTGGTTTAGGGTGTGGGTTTTACTCGGGGGGGGGGGGGGGGGCGAGGGG
>VYXH01005565.1:159325-169974 GCA_013397275.1 Burhinus bistriatus | reverse complement strand
GGGGGGGCAACTGGAAAGAGGGCTCGTTTGTCAAAAATTGGCCGAGTGGGGATGCCGGGGGCTGCGCAGCCTCACCCAGTGTCTCAGGGCAGGATTGGTCCCACCTGAGCCCCTCCTGGGAGACATCCCTCACCCTGCTCTAACCCTCCTGCAGCACCATCCGCCCCGTGCGTGCCTGTCCCAGCGCCCGCAGCCGGGGACGTCCTGCCTGGAGCCCACCTCCATGTGCAGCCCAGACCCAGGGATCAGTTGGTGGGCTCAGCTCCCCTTATCCCTCTCCAGGTCCCCCCACTCCACCCAGCCAGGATGCTGCCAGGTACCCCTGGGAGCACCAAAAATATCTTGCTGATGCATTTTAAGCAGCTGTGCTGGTGCAAGCAGCTGCCTGCTCACCTTGCCTCCGGCACTGGGACGTGGCACTGGTCCTGCCCGGGGACGGCTGCCCACCCCAGGGCATCACCAAGGTGGGCTGCACCCCTGGTCCCCTTTGCCTGGAGCAGAGGAGGGATCACTGGCGGGGTCCCTCCTGCTGCCCCCAGAAATAGGGAGAAAATGGGGTGGCTGCCTGTGGGTTGGCTTCGGTCCTCCAGGTGGGAGTTTCTCAGCTTTTCGGTATCCCCTTGGCAAAATTTGGGGTTTTTGGGCCACCCCTGGGTGACGGTCCCGGCTCTGTTTTCCAGTGCGCTGTGTGGAGCTGCAGATCCAGCTGACGGAGGCCGTGTCCACGCTGGCTGGCCAGAAGGAACTCATCGCCAAGCTGGAGCACGACCTCAGCACCATCCAGGCCCTGTCCAGCGTGCATCGCCCGGATGCAGAGGTAACCCCAACCCACGGCGTTCGGCTCCCGGCAGTGGGCAGAGATGACTCAAAATGTCCCCGGGGGGGTTGTCCACCACTGATGGAGAGGCCAACAGCGGGCATGGGAGTTGTTTTATCACCTCCTCTTTTTTTTCTTCTTTTTTTTTTCCTTTTTCTCTCAACTCACCCAGCAGAGGGTTGGATCATGCCCATGCAATGGGATGGTGCTGGCATGGGAGGGGGTGGTGGTGGTGACATCTAGGGACCATCCAGCCCTTCTCCTTCCCAGGGACAGGATGGGATTTGAGGGTTGAACACCAGCCTCTCCCTGTTGTCTCGGTCTTGATCCTCGCAGAGTGCCTGTTTGGCAGCGATGCATCCCACAAGGCTGTGGGTGCCAGGGTGGTCACAGGACCCAGGAGGGGTTTGCTTTGACCAGGCACCTTTGGGTGGGTGGGAGACACTTAATCCCTTCTGCTTTTGCTGCCCAGGGTGCAGCCGTCCCCAGCCTGGAGAAGATACCTGAGCCCATCAAGGAGGCCACGGCGCTGTTTTATGGTGAGAGGAGGGTGCAGAGCTGGGGCCACATGCCGAGGTGCTGATGGGTGCCATCCTGATGCCATGGGCAGGGTGGTCACCTCTCCAGGGACGGTAGCATGAGGATGCTCCTAAGCAGGCGCCGACATCACTGCTTGGTGTGTCCTTCACTGGGGCCAGTGACAGGCTTTCCATGCTCGGCACAGTTTGATGGTCCTCTGGCTGCTCCCAAGACGGTGCAGCGGGCATGTGCCAGGCCCAGCTCCGTGCCGAGCTGGTGAACCCCGGCTGAACCAAACACTCTTCTCTTTCTGCATCAAACCCCTTCCAGAGCCAATGAGCTAAATATTTCCTTTATATTGGCTCCTGCGCTGAGGTCTGCTGGAGAAAATGAATCAAACAAGTAACGACACTTGGCTCCTCTGGAAGAAAACCCACTTCCTTTCCTTTTTTTTCCTTTTAGTTTTTTTTTGTTGTTGTTGTTGGTTTTGCTTTTGAAAGGTTTTGAAAACACACGATAAACAATATCACAGCAAAAGTCCCACCAAGCCAAACAACCTGCAGCCACCCATCCTGCGCTATGAATAGCTCCTCTGTGCAGCCGGTTGAGTCATGGCCTCGGGGACGTATTTCTCCTTGGCTGCAGATGCCTCCCGCTGCCGGGAAGGCAGAGTGGAGAGGGATGGCCGCAGCCCCCCAGCCACCTGCAGACTCCAATCATGGGGTGCAGTCGCATGGGGCACCCACAAAATGGGGCTCCTGGGCATTGCAAGCTGGTGATGGCTGTGGTCAAGCAGCCCCTGGTTTTCTGGGGTGGCTGAGAGAGGAGAACGTACGAAATGGGGGTGACTGTTCTGCAAGGAGGGGAAGGGAGAGAAGAGTACGTGGATGGAGGGGCTGGTTATGGCACTGGATCTTTCCTTAGGGCTACGGCTGCTGCAGAAGCTACGGGGGAGAGTCTGGCAGGGACTGGGAGGGTTGGGGTCATGGGAAGGTAGCCAGGGTTGCCCTAAATAATACAATTGGCTATCCCTAGGGAGCGAACCTGTCCATTCCCAGGATCAGTCCCCAAAAATGAAAAAAAGCATAAAACCAAGTCCATGTTGTAATAGCTATGCACAGGAGTTTTAGCTGCCTGGCTGCATCTGAGGTCCCACGGTGCTGGAAGGGAGACCTTGAGCAAGCCCTGCTTGGTCTGGGGTGGGTGGCGGACATCTGCTGGGTCATCTCTCATACCAAGCCTTGTCTGCAGGTCACCCGCCGTCCCCTGGCACCTCATTCCCCGAGGGGCAGGTGGACTCGCTCCTCTCCATCATCTCCAGCCAGAGGGAACGCTTCCGGGCCAGGAACCAAGAGCTGGAGGGGGTAGGTCGGGTGGGGAGGGTGGCCGGTGGGGGCTGCAGGACCTGCAGTCTGGAGCTGGCTGCTTTTATGGTCTGCAGGGAATTTATTTATCAGCACAACACCAGCAGCACCACTGCAAGCAAGAGAAAAATACCTACTGCTGTTAGCAGGACCAAAGCCTCCCCCAGCCCATCGGCATTGCTCCAACTCAAGGACAGGTCCAAATCCCTGTCGCCTTGTGGGTGCGCTTGGACATCTGGCACAGCATTCAGTGGTGCCGTATAAAAAGCACACAGGGAATGTGGTTTGGGGTAGAAAACCCAATAGCTTTACAAATGAAAGTACAGCTCAAAATAACGTCTTCAAAGCCGACAGGTTGGGTTTGCGCCTCCCGTGGGGGCCAGGTCTCAGCCCAAAGCCACCCACAGCCACCTTGGCTGCCCCAGCCCTTCTTCAGCCATGGAGGGATCTGGTTTGTTAATGGTTCGGGGCTGAGGGCCCCATTCAGTGGCAGCTGGGAGAGTTTTAATTGGGGAACAATTTTAATTCAAAGTCGTGGGATTTTAATTACTAAGAGGGGACTGAACCCCGACTGGATGCACCAAATCAGCCCCCGCTCCTGCCTCCCACCCGGTTAGATCCTGTCCTCCCCCGGCCTCCCTGCTAACGGCCCCCTTGCTCCCCCCGTGCAGGAGAACCGCATGATGCAGCACACGGTGCATGCCCTGCAGAGCGAGCTGGACAACCTGAGAGCTGACAACATCAAGCTCTACGAGAAGATCAAGTTCCTCCAGAGCTACCCCGGCCGGGTGAGTGGCTGTCTGTCTGGGTTCACATGGACAGACAGACCCCAAACATGGAACGTTGCCCTATGTGTACAGAAGCAACGGGGAAATTGCACATTACCCACATGCACCTTGCATGAAAGTTAGAAAATTGGAGCTAATTGGGGTGTAAAAGGGTGCAGTGCTCTGCCTAGAGGAGCAGGTACCCGGGCCCTCTGCCGGGAAGGTAGTTTTTAACAATTCTGAAGGGTGTCTGATATCTTTGATGCCAGAAGCTCAAAATTTCTCCCTGAAAAAGCTGCTACAGACCCCTTTGATGCTCACTGCTGGCAGCATGATGCTTCAGCAGGCAAGTCGTGGATGCTCCTGCCCAACCAGGCAGAAAGTGGTTAAATCGGGGGCTCCTGCAATAAATCCCTGCAATTAGAGCCTGAAAAATAATTCATCCTGTCACACCTATGCTCATTCCCCACCGCCCTGCATTTCTTGTGGCCAACAGAGAGAGCTGCTCGGCTTCCCGCTCTCCTGGGCAGCAAGGACCCATCCCTAAAGGAGGAGAAATCAGCCCCAAACCATCCCAGTAACATCAAGAGGAGGCTGGGGAGCAGAGTCAAACCTTGCTGGAACTGGCTCTTCTCCTGCCGCGTCCCTTGGGGGTTTCATCCCAGGAAATCCCTGGGGCTTTTGCAAGCAGGTCAGGCTGCTGCCTGGGGAGCTTTCAACTGCAACCACTTCCTCGGTCGCAGCTGGGCTACCACGACCTCAAACTTTCCTAATAACTGCAAAAGTGACAATAACTAGGGAAGGGACATCGACTCAAATGCCAGCTCCTCGCCCTGCCTGCCCTGCCATCCTCCCACAAAGCTGCTGGCTTTCCGGGCTGGCTGGACTGAGTCCCTTTTATTGATGGATATTTTAATAGCATTTGGGAATGGGAAACTCCTACAGCCATGAGGGACCTTATTTGGTTCTTTTATTTATGTCTCAGTGATAACGCTGGGTCAGCCCCTCTGACATTTTTGCCCGTTTCTCCCACGGAAGATCATATCCATGTTTATCTGCTGCCACACGGCAACCCCTGAATGCCATTCACATGATCTAAAGAGCAAAAGCCTTCGACGCGGCAGCACGGGGGATTGCATAATTCACCACCTAATCGGGCATGTGACACGTTAAAAATAATCATCAAAGATCATTCAATAAGGCCAGGCTGTAGTGAATTCATCGCCCCTAAACTGGGAGCTGCTCTCATCGCTGGCTTCTGACTGCGCGGTGACCCGCGGATCGGATTGCGGCGCGTAAGGGCATATTTGCTAAAGGTCTGTTTGCAGCGGGGTTTACCCGCGGTGAAACGGAGCCACCGGCCAGCATGCTGGGGTGGCCAGGCAGGACAACAAGCAGCATGTAGTAACAGGTCCAGAAAGACCTCGGTAAATGTCAGTGTCACCGTGCTGGCGGGGCAGAGCTGGAGAAGTCACGGTGCCGGAGGGGAGAGATGGATTAGCACCGGAGCCCTTGAGCAGGGACGTACAGCCCATGTAGCTGGGAGCCAGGGCTCGCACCAGACCGTGACCGTGCCTGGTGACAGCACGTGACCTTTCCAGCCTGGTTTTGGGTAGGAAGGATGTGGAATCTGCAGTTCGCCTGACCTGCAGAGGTAGCGTTGGAGAAAGGAGGAGCAGGAACGCGCAGGCTCTGCGAGCATCCTCGGGGCTCGCTGCCGCCCTTCGTCCAGCGCTGCCTGCGAGGCTGCGCAAAGGGAGCCTCTGTCCCGGCAGGAGTTTAAAACCCAGCCTCTCTGAACCAACCTAAAGCTTTCGCTTCTTTCAAGGAGTTTCCTTAATTTTCCTTGCCCTTTGCCCAGCTAATAACAGCTGCATGTTTAAACAATTACTTCCTCCTCCTAAACCGCTGTCTCCCTCCTACCTGGCCCAGCAGCGAAGGAATTCAGGCTGGGATTTGCACTAGCCCAGGTGGTTCCAGGTGAGCTCTCTGGGGTGACGCAGATGACTATTGTTTCATGGGCAGGGAAAAAACAGGGGGACAGAGGTGGATTCCCTACAGAAGAAAGGACTTTGTCAAATAGCTCCCGTTGTGCTGCTGCTTTTTGAAGGGGAGGGATCCTGTTGGCCCCGCGGGTCAGCCCTGGGCTGGGCTGCTCCATCCTTTGGGGGTCATTTCTTCCACATGAGCAGCTCAGAGGGGCTGGGGGGGCTCTGGCCCTGTGCTGAGTGTCCAGACACCGCTTGCACCAGGGCAGGATAGATACAGGCAGCTACGCCAGCACCGGTGTCCGCTGGCTCTCACCCTGCCTTTGCTCCCGCAGGGCGGCAGCAGGGATGACACGGAGCAGCGTTACTCCTCCCAGTACGAAGAGCGCCTGGACCCCTTCTCCTCCTTCAGCAGGAAGGTACGAAAAGCCTCCCGCACCCTCCCTCCGCATCAACCCCTCCTTCTGCCATGGGATTGTGTCCTCCTGCAGCCGGGATAGGACTCGGCCGGCCGCGTTTCAGCGTGGCAGAGCGCGGCTTTGCCCGGCACAGGGAGGGCAGGGGTTTTGCAACGTGCTGCAGTCGATGAGCAGGTCGTTTTGCTGGGTGCTGGTTTTGCTGGCAGCAAGATGGTCCGGGTGCGTTGAAGGGAAAGAGCAGCCAGAAAATGAAAGCTCGCAGGGTAATTATTTCATCACCCGGATAAAATCCAGGGACAGCACTCTGAAAGCATAAAAACACACTCAAATGCGATTCATTTTAAAAAATAAAAAATGTCATTGTGGCCACAGGATGTCCCCTACAGTTGTCTGTGTAGGGGAGTGGGAGCATCCCGGGCACAGAGCTCCTTCCCTGATTTGCAAACCCTAAATCATCAGCCCTTTGAACCTCAAAATCAGCTTCTTGTACCGTGTACTTGCAGGAACGCCAGCGGAAGTACCTGAGCCTCAGTCCCTGGGATAAAGCCACGCTGAGCATGGTGAGTGGGCTGCACCCGCTGTGCCACGGTGGGTGGCGAGAGGTTTTTAGTCCAGTGCCTACACTGGGAACACTGCTGCTGCTGCTGGGCTTGGCCCCGGGTGGGGGGCAGTCCCCATCCCTCCTCCCCTGGGCAGGGGGTGCAGACCATGCCCAGGCCACGATGGGGCTCGGTTTAGGAGAACTCGCTTTCCTCCCTTCCCCTTTCCCTCACTCCGCCCCACGGTGTCCCAGGGGTTCCTGGCCGGAGCGGGTGACCCAGCCGCAACCCAGCTGGCGATGCCACAGCCCTGGCCAGTGCAGTGTCAGGGCACAGCCCCGCAGCTTGGGGACAGCGTGTGTCTCAGAGGATCGCCCTGACCCGCTGTCTCTCCTTGGCCGTGCCCGCGGCTCCCCTGGGAAGGGCATGCGATGGGCTGCGGGAAGCATCTCTCCTCTGGTTTGTAACGGATGGGGGGCTCAGCGCTGCCTCCCCAGCCAAGGGCTGGCCCGGGGGCAAAGCCTCTTTGCACACAGCGTGCACTCGGAGTTAGCCCAGCCCGACCCCCAGCAGGACACCCACCCAGAGACCCCTGGCACCCCGTGCAGCTGGGGAGCAGGCATGCGACGGGCTGCGAAGGGTCCCACGCCGGGGGAGGTGCTCAGCCTTGCACAGCACGGTGGTTCTTTATCACATTCCCCAGAAAAACCTCCCTATGGGCCCTGACTCCTCCTGCTCTGGTTCTTCCTTCCAAAAAAGGATCGGGGAAAATATTGGGGAGCTGCCGGTGTCTGCAGCAGCAGAGGGTCCTCACCTGAGCCGTGGCGGGCAGGAGGGCTGCTGCTGCCACCGCAGGCTTTGGCTACCATCTCTTTGTGATGAATGCTGCTTTCTGAGCTAAAAATGTGGTTATTGAGAAGATCTGACGTATTTGAATCTCTGATGTTAGCAGCAGGCTCAGGATCAGGTTTTGGCTGAGTTAACCCCTGGCTATCCGGCGCAGCAGAGGTTAATGCAGGAACGCTGGTCTGCAACAGCCACAGAATACACAAATGTCTTGTAATAAAGGCAAAGTTGTCATTTGCATAAAAACCAAGCAAATGCCAACATGAATATGGATTGGGTGGCGTGCCAGCACCACGGAGAATTAATGAAAGGCATTTACAAAAAAACTGACTTAGGGGAGTTATTCCTTGGGAATATTTAAGAACATAATCTTGTTTGTTACAGCAGCCTCCGCCGTGGCCGTGAATAGCAAAGAAGATTTCAGCCCAGAATTGGTTTGGTGGGAGATCTGTGGGTTTTAATGCCAGCTTTGGAAAGCCCGTGTGGTGGTTTGGGGAGTGTGCTTATGTCCATAATGAATCCCTAGCTTTTACAGCAGGAATAAAAAGTTGCTATGTAGGAAGGTAGGATCCTTCCTTCTAAGCTGCTTTTCTAGGCTGCGGTTACTGCTGACTTTGGCTCTTTTGAAGGGATGGACACAAAGATTTTTCCATTGGGACCCCAGTGTCCTGGGCCAGAAGGGTTCGGACATCGTCAGGGTCTGGCTGCTGCTCCGTGGCCTCTCCAAAATGAGGGGCTGGAGCGCGACACAGCCCGGCCCTGCAGGGTTTCTGGTACCCAGCAAGCTCAGACATCTCTGTGGGCTGGCGTGGGACCAGCAAAGGTGGAGGGTAAATCTTTCAGGATAGACCTTGCAGAGCCAGTGAAATGCATAAACCTGCGGACCAGGGTACTAGTGAGGTTTTGAAGATGCCCAAGGAATTTTGTTTGCGGTTGCTCTCCAAAATCCCCCAGGGCAATGTCCCTCTGGCAGTCCCCACTTTGGGGGTGCTTTGCTTTAGCCCAAGCAGCGCTGCCTGCCTTCCCAGGGGCCGTTGATGCTCCTCCGCCTCGTGGCCTCTCCTGCAGTGGTACCCAGCCATGCTAGGGACCCGCAGCGGGAGGTGGCAGCATGTGGCTGACAGCTGTGCTCTTGGGCAAGCAAGAAGAGGTGAAGACCTTCCCTTAAATACACATATTGGTGACAAGTGGAAAGGGCAGCGGGGCAAGCTGTGGGACCCCAGGGACCTGCCCGGACCACCAGGTCCAGCCACAAGCATCCCCTGTGCAGCAGAAGGGCTGTTACTGGGGAGAGTGGCCAGGGGTCCGGCACGCAGCTCCCCTAAAAACCAATAGCCCAGCAGTGGCTGGCATCCTCGAGAGCTTACCTTTTCCAAGGTGCTCAGCCATCACTGCAGCCTGGCAGAGGGTGTAGACGGCTCTCAGCATGCACATAGCCTCGCTGCTGCCAAAGCTGGGGGCTCCACACCCTGCCAAGCCTTTAATCCCACTTTACCGGCTCTTTGCTGCCGGTGCAACCGTGTGCCGGGGGAGTCTGTGGTTGCTTTCGGCTGAGCTGGCTGGAGATTCACAGGGAAGGACACCAGGAGTGTGCAAACCCCAGGGCACAGAGCGCGCACCCCTGAAACATGCCGGGGTGCCTGGGGGGGGCCACAGCGATGCTGTGGGTCTGGCTACAGAATTGTCCTCTAAGTCATTCCTGGGGTCCCACACTGGCGCTGGGGCGCAGGCAGGGCTGTGCCAGCCTTCGGGAATACCACCCGGTGTTCGCTCAGCCGCCCTGCCGAGGAGGCGGCGAGGGGACACTGCAAATCACAAGTTCCTTGCGCTCATGAATTAAAAATGTGTGAGACTTAATTATTGCCGGGATTTCTCTCCGGAGCGGCGCTGAGCTGCAGGCAAGCATTGAGTCAGGGCTGGCACAGGGGGAGCAGGCAGAGGCAGTGGAGAAAGCTGGGATACAGGTAGCTCAAAATGACCCCCTGAGAGAGTTTTCGGTGGGGAAAACCATGCGATTCTCAGTCCTGAATTCACCTTGATTTGGGCAATTTTGGGCTGAGAGTATAGGCATTTGTGGCAGTCACCTTGAAGGAGAGCGGCCGCTCAGAGATGGGCAGAGATGGGTGGAAAGCATCCCGTCTCACCTGCGTGTTCACGTAGGGTCTAGCACAAACAGGGCCCCAGTCTCGGCCAGGGTCTCTCCGAGCCTGTGTGTGGGGAGGGCTGGTTTCCTCTGACCCGCCTTAAAACGGGATTTTCCGTTCTGCTCTTGCTGCAGGGGCGGCTCATCCTGTCCAACAAGACAGCTCGTACCATTGCCTTCTTCTACACCCTGTTCCTGCATTGCCTCGTCTTCCTGGTAAGCATGGGGGCCATGGGGAGGGGAGGGCACCCCATTAAAACGGCTGCAAGCAGCCCATCCGGGGGGAATTTCTGCCTTTTTAAGCTATTATGCCAAGTGAGTGCGTTGCAGCTGGTATATCACCGGCTCCGGAGGTATGGGGCGGTTGGGAGCGTGGGCAGCACGGCTCAGCGGAATCACGTATGCACCAGTAAATATTCCCCTCGGTTTTACAGGGTGGGAATGGCCACCCTCGGGTGGGCACAGGCTTGCCCAAGGGCAGGAGCTGGAAGCCGTCTGTGTCTTCATGTCATGCCTGGAAACAGCCACAGGGCCCTGGTGCCACTGTGCCGAGAGCTCGCATGGGGTTTAGCTTACTTGCATGCGGGTCTGGTTTGCCATCCCGGCATGCGAGCCAGCGAGCCGCCCGCTTGTCAGGCAGCAAAATTTTCATTAATGATTGTGAAGCTAACAGCGTGAGAAATTTTAGGAATAAAATACAGCCCCACGTCACCTGTTTCTTGACCACATGCAATTCCACCTTCCTATTTCCGGGTACCTCCCTTAACCTCCTGCGCGGTGGAGCTCGGTTGCACTCGCTGCTCCTCCAGGTGATGAGCTCTGGCTCTGCATTACGCTGCGCGAGCTCTGGTCCTCCCCGCATTTCCTACTTGCCCTGTGGCCCTGCTTTTCTCTAGTTTTCAAATTTCCCCGACTGTACGTTAGGGTTGGAAGTAGAAAAGTTGGTTAGGAACAGAGGCTTGAGCCAGCCCGAATCCCCTGGGAGTCAGTCACAGTGCAAACTCCTCCTATATCCTTGCACAGTTTCTGGGAGGTTTTTTATCATTTCAGGGGGAAAAAAGCCCAAAATGATTAATAATTAAACAATGAAAGAAGATGAAAGACAAATCAGAACAATATTTTTATCCTGATCTTCTCAAAGTAAAACCAACTTTGTGTTATTTTGGTGAGGAAAGGAGCAAAGAAAATAAAAAGTTAAACATCATTAAACTTTAAAGCTCTACCCTAAAAAAAAAAAAAAAAAAAAA
>VYXH01005565.1:122616-133371 GCA_013397275.1 Burhinus bistriatus | reverse complement strand
GCCTGCTCCCAGCCTCCGCCGTGGGGTCCCGGCCGGGGGCTCGCAGACCCGCTCAGGGCAGGGGGGGCTGAAGACACAGCGCAGGGTTAGTAATTCCCCCCCCCCGCCCCGCCGCCTCCTCAGACCTGCCAGATATCTCTCCTCTAGGCTTCATTTTTATAAATTGGCCTTTTAAAGTCTGTCATCCCCGTGCAGATGAAAGGAAGATGCCGTGATGCCTCTGCGTGCCTGTCTCTGAGCTGTGGTGCCTGGGTGGCGAGGCTTTTTGTTTGGGCTTTATCTTTCCTGAAGTGCCTTTTTTTGTTTGTTTTCTTCTTTTCTTTTTTTTTTTTATTTTTTATTTTTTATTTCCCCCCCAGCCCCGTTAATCTCTCAGAGTCTGTTGACTCTTGGCTTGCCATTCCTCGGTTTTGGGCAGGCAGGGCCCGCTCCGTAGCACCAGTTCCTCCTGGAGAGACCGATGGGATGAAGCATTCTACCTCAATCTTTGGGAGGGGGAGGGGAACGACACAATGACACATGGACACACCGGCAAAGCCCCAGCGCTCGACGCCTGGGGCAAAGCCAAGCTGTGCTCCCTTCTGGCACATGCAATTAAACCCATCGCCGTGGGGCTTTCCCTTTCCCCCCAAGCCCCTTTCCACCCTTTTCCCTTTGCATCCTTTCCCCCTCCCTTGCTCTTGCTGTGCCTGCTTGGATTGGCAGCAGGAGAATCCTCTTCATCTCCCTTTTCTCCCCATCCCAAATCCTCCCGTGGCTTGGTGCTGGGGCAGATCCCGGGGAGGGGGGGGTGGCAGGGAACCGGGGCTGTGAATTTTAAAGCCGAAGGACAGTAGCGGCCACCATGAGCTGAGCCTTTACATTTTCTGCTCGGTGATGGATGGGGAAGTAGGAATTGCATTTGCTGGGCAGGTAACAAACAGCTTTGCGTTTTCTGCTGCTTTCCTGCTGTCCTTTGGGGAAATTCAGACACTGCTTCTAAACTGCAGGCATAAGGTTTTTCCCAGCTGGCACGGATCCCTGCGAGCAGGACTCGCTCGCCTCTTGGGAAAGCCCTGTGATGCCGGGGAGAGCCTCGCTGGGGATTTCTGCAGGGACCGGTGACGGTGCTGCGGGACGTGAGGGGCCAGTGCAGGTCCCTGATGGCCACGTGTGTGCCCTGTCCTCATTGCCTCCCTGGCACAGCCGGGGCACCGAGCAGCATCCCCATCTCGAAAGCAGGAAGATGTCACACGTGTGGGGCAGAGATGCTGCCGAGGGGAAAGCTGCGTGGTCCTTACGAGACAGCGGAGAAGCCAAGCTGCCTTGGTTCTGGCTCTCATAAGCAACTTGGGGTTTCTCTTTCCGTCGCGTGCTTTTGTTGCCTGTGTGAGTTTCTCCCTGTTCGAGGGGGTTTGAGAGCTGCCTCCAGGGACAGAGGCGCTCCCAGCGAGCTCGGATGTTTCATGCTGGTGGGTCAGGCAGCGTCTTGTCTCCGTAGGGATGTGCTGGGGAAATGGCAACCAGCTCCTGGCTGCTGCTCCGGATCACAGCCTTGGGGGCTGTGTCCTGCCTGGGGTCTGGTGACCGACTTGGTTGGGGTCTGGAGGATGAGGAGCGGGTTAGCTCACTTCCCAGTGGCTGCCCCGATCCCATGGCTTGTGCAGTTCACCCGAGCGGTAATTAATTATTGGCCATGTAAGCTGCTGGCGGGCCACTGCACGTCATGCAGGAGTAACCCCTCACCAGCGAAAAGAGCTGCTCTGTGAATGGAGAACAGCAAAATCCAGGGGAACTGTCCTGTCCTTCCAGAAGTCAGGCGTGGTCCCCAGACATGGTCCATGTCTGGAGCGTGGCAGCCGCAGGCACCCCTGGGCTCTGTATTTGAGCCAGCTGAGGGGGATTAGCCAAACCGCTGCCCTCGGGGGGGGAATGAGGGTTGTCTGGACACACGGACCACGAGTCTGGGGACATGGGCTGAGCAGTGCCCCAGCTGCTCACTGGGCAAGGCTCACCGTGGCCAGCAGGCACAAGCAGTCTCGGCACCGGGAGATGATTTTTGAGATGCAATTGCTGCTGGGGTTTCCCCAGGGAGGTGGTTCAAGCTGCCCGAAGCTAGAGAGAGGTTTGGGAAGTGCAGCGTAAGCACAAAGCCAGGGATACATACGTGCCCCCGCGAGTCCTGTGGCCACTGGGAGAGGGACCAACGTGGAGGTCGGGCAAAGTGGCGCTTCTCCCGTGGGCATGTGGGTCTGGTCTTCAGCTCCCTTCAGATTCTCATGGGCTCTTAGGTCTGGCTTCTTTTCCTTTCCCCCCCCACCCCCTGTACCCTACCTACCCGTTGGCCTCTGCCAAGGACCTGTCCCGGGTTATCCGTTACACCACGGTGCCTGATGCTCCGCAGGGAGGGCAAGCGGCAGGGGCTGAGCTCCCGCACAGCTCCGGCAGCTCAGCTCGGTCTGATGGAGATGTGACCGGACAGGGAGGGCTCGGTCATGGCAGGGGGACACACGAGCAGCGCCTGCCCCAGGTGAGATGTCACCTGGCTGAGGAGGGTCTGGGCTATAAAGCCTGGGAATGAGCAGCTCTGGTAGCGTGTCAGGCTTGGTCCTTGCCAACCAAAGAAACAAGAGCCATGTCTCTTCTAATATAGCTCTTAAAATAAATAAATAAAATAAATTGATGTGGTAAAGGATCAGGGCAGAAATACGGGTGGAGAAGGAGAAGGACCAGCTGCTGGGTGTGGAGGGGAGGGTGCTGCCCTGTGGGCCCCGCTGGGATGCCCGGTGCTCCCTCGCCCTGTGGGAGAGTTGCCTCCGTGCCCAGGCAGAACACACAGGCAAGATAAATCCTGAAGGCAAATCCCCCTGGGCTCCTCCGGTCGGGGACTCCTTAGCGGTTTTATGAGAAATCAATAATGCTTTTGCATGGTTATAAGCATAAAATAAGTACAATTTATGGCGGCTGCCAGGGCCAAGATTTTTTTCCGACGTACGAGGTGGAGAGCGAACAGCGCAAAAACACTTTCCCACGGTGTTTCCTGTTGCACCGGGGCTGCAAACCTGCATCGTGGCGGGGGGGGAGATCCCCATTTGCAGGGGGGCATGGCCACAGAGGGTGGGTTGCCCGTGTCCGTGCCCACACTCACGCTGTCCCCTTTTCTCCGCAGCCCGCCGGCAGGTGGAATGGGGCAGCCATGAACGGCGATGCCCTGTGCCAGGAGCCCTCCTCCCCGCTCCCCGACTGGAGGGAGTTCTGCGAGCTGCATGCCCAGGCGGCCGCCGTCGACTTTGCCCAGAAGTTCTGCCAGTTCCTGAAGGAGAACCCCCACTACGACACCCCCGGGGCAGAGACCTCCTTCTCCCACCATTTCGCCGCCAACTTCTTGGACATCTTCAGCCTGGAGGTCAGCCGGGTGTTCGTGTCCGACTCCCCCACCAAATACAACATTGTGCCCTTCGTGGGGCTGCAGAACTGCCACGTCCCCTACGGACGTGAGGTCACCCCGAGGAAGGAGGAGACATCCACCGAGTCCCTGGACAGCATGGACACCCCATTAGGGGCTGGACGGTACCTGAGCCCAGCGCAGCAGGTGCAGGCACGCAAGGTGTCCTCCTACGGCCAGTCCCGCAGCTCAGAGGACGTCTCCATCCACGCTGCCACCAAGCCCAAGTTCAAGAAAGGCTTCTCCTTGAGGAACATGAGCTTGTGTGTGGTGGATGGTATGAAGGAGATGTGGCATCGCAAGTCCTCTCCGGAGCCGGGTGCCGAAGCTGCCCCGGGTGGCCGGAGAGCTGAGAGGGAGCCGTGGCCAGCTGGGGGGGGCAAGGAGCCAGGTGACCCACGGGAAAAATGGACCCACAAACTGCGCCTGTCCAAGGTGCCCTCCTCCAAGGTGGAGCTGGTGGACATCCAGAGGGAGGGGACGCTGCGCTACATGGTGGCCGACGACACGAACTGTGTGGGGAGCTCGCAGTGGCAGAAGTGCCGCCTCCTGCTCCGGAAAGCGGTGAAGGTGGAAGGAGAGAGGTTCCTCCTCGAGTTTTACGTCCCTCCAAAGGTAAGTCCTGGCTTTTTTCCGCTGTTGTTTTCCTGAGCAATTCAAGCAGCAGTTGGGCTTTGCTTGAGGTTTTTATGTGCACTGCTAAGCTGGGCTGAAATCCAGCTCTGGTCCGGAGTGGGGTTTGGTGCTGGGTGGCTGACATGCTAGTGGAGGGGACAGCGTCATTGAAACTTGTCCAACCTGCAAGCCTCAGTTGTCGCCGTTCACCAGGGCATAGCCCCTTCTTTCCCCGTGGCCTTTGGGAGAGATGCTGAAGCCTCTGCCTGGTCCTTTGGCCCCCAAATATCAATCTTGGTGGAAAAGCTCATTCCCCCATCAAGATGTGGGGTGCCCAGGCTATCCAGAGGGTTTTTTCTCTTGCCACTGTGTTGCAGAGACATGTGGTTGACTGGTGGCTCATGCAGCAGCAGTATGGCTAGGATTTCTGCCTGGGCTTTGTGCTTTAGATCTCAGAGGGACGCTAGTCCACTTTCTGAAAGCAGGTGGCTTTTTCTTTTAAAAATAATTCATTTGGAACAATTTTGCATCTGCAAGGCCACCTCTGGTGCAGCTTTGGGTGATGGGGGCAGAAGACGCCAGTGATGCCCTCTGGGGCTGGAGCATCACTACCATGGATGGGTTTTGTAGCTCTCCTCCCAGACAGCCCCAGCTCCGTACCCTGCTGGGCAGAGGAACGCTGATTGTTATTATTACCGACAGTATCACTTTTCCTTGCCTGCGTCTGTTCTTCTGTTATTTCAATGAAAGCTTCAAAAGCAGGAGCGGTCTTTCATTGCGGCGTGTCCTCGGTGCATCCTCCCTCCCCTTCTCACATGCATTTCCCCTGCACGCGATGCATGGAAACGTTGTCCCTGTTTTCCTGGGGAAAAGGCTGAGTGGTGGAGCCGTTTGCTCAAGAAATGTGGATTATGAGACCTTCAGTCTCCTTCTCGCCACGGGATCGCCTTTGCTCCTGGGCTGAGCAAAGGGGTGCCTTGCGCTGCCAAACCCTTGCCTGTGCTAACGCCGTGATTGTGCCTCATCTGTGCCGTGTGTTCGCCTCTTTGAAGAGCACAGGGCAAATAACAAGCCGTTCCCTGGAGCTTTAGTAGCTGTATGTGTTGGTAATGAAATCTCAGGTTATTTAAATACCTAGGGAAGCAAAAAAATCTCATTTATTTCATCTTCTCCCGGACTTTCCTGCTTGCATTTCAGTCCCTGGTAGCGACTCCATCATGAGCCATCGTGCCAGGCACGCAGCTGGGGCTGCAGCTCTGTGAGTCTCCGTGTGCTCCAAACCCCCGGCAGCCCTTCGTTTGGCAGAGGGATAGATTCATCCGTTACGCATAGGGACAGCAGGATAGTTCATATTTTTAAACAGCAGTTTCTGTTTTTCTGAGGCCAAAATGAACCTTGGCACTGTTGGTGTCAGTCCGTGTCTCTCCCCTAACCATCACATCTCTCCCGGTAAAATATAAAACATGAGTTTAAACTCAAGTGCATCTCACTAGAGAGCGGCTCAGCACTGGTACGGCTGGCGTGCGTCGCTGGTAGCTGGCTCGGGGGGCTTCCTCAGCCCAGGGACTGCACGAGACACGGCTGGAATGGAACCACCGTGTCCATGGCACGATGCCGGGAGGATCCAGTGAGCCCGGTGGGTGCGGGCTGCACAGAGCAGCGCTGGCGAGTCGGCTGCGCCAAAGGGGCAATAAACTCAGCTTAAAATGGAACAACTGCTGCTCTTAAAACATTTAAGAGAGTACTCATAGAGGGATTTTTTTAGTGTATCTTGATTTGCCTCTAAAAATCAATTTTGAAATGATTTTATGGCAACTTTTATGAACATTGTCTGCTCTCCTGTTATAATCACACCCCGCTTTGGTTTACATCTTTCTCCCCTCATCCCATCTTGCTTTCCATCTGGCAAATGATTCAGCTGTAAAAGTGGCACCAGCCTGGCACAGCTGGCAGAAAACGGCTTTTTGCTCCAGCAGCACACAGGTTTGTTTTTGTGTAGGCCCTACAAAAACTATCGGCATGTCTTTAAAGGGAAGAGCTGTCCTGGAGAAGCCCCTTCTCTGGCTCAGCAGTGAATTAACCAGATATTTTCTTTCCTTTTGAAGCAGCTGCCTCCTCCTTCCTGACCTTCTCCCGGGCAAAGACCAAGAGGGAGAAATTCCCCAGGGCAGGGCTGAGCCCCGCAGAGCCCGAGAGGCAGCGCTGGGGCCCTGGGGCTAGTGGAAACGAAACGTCCTGGGAGGAAAAAGCAGTTCCTCTTCTCTGTCTTGGATCTTCCCCCCACCCTCCCCCCCCCCCCCAAAAAAAATGGGAACTGAACCCGTTGTTGGTAACCTGCTGTGTGATGCTCGCCGCCGGCCTCGTCCCGTCCCATGCACCCAAGGCAGCAGGCGCAGGTTTCGGTGACTAAGTCATATCTCTGCTTCCCACAGCCGCGATGCTCCAAATCCCGGAGCTCCGGAGGTGACCGGCCCTGGAGAACAGCTCTGCATGCTCCTTGGGGAGGATTTTTTATAATTAAAATAAATATCTGGGGAATCTGTTGCTCAGCAGAGACTTCAAGTGGGAGGCACTGGGTCCTGCCCTTCGTCAAGGCTCCGACGGGTGCCAGGGGCCCCAGGGGAAATTAATTTTTCTTTATTTTAATATAATTAAAATTCCCTGCATGGCTAAGGCTGCTGCATTGTAGCTTCTCGGTGGAAATGCTGCTCCTGCGCTGGATAAACGGGGCATCTTCCTGGGCTGCTTTCTGCATAGGAGCATCCCCCATCAGACAGCACGGTTCTCCTGTGGCGCATCTCCATCGGGAGAAGGTTTAAGAAGGAGAGAAATAAGCGGTGTTGGCAGAGCTGGCATATCAGCCAGTGCTGGAGCAAGGAAGAGGTTTGGCAGTTAAATGCACTAACCTCCCTATCTTCCGCCGGGCCTCCTCTTGGTTTAATTAAAAGAGCTTGGAGTTATCAGGCACATGAGGGAAATCAATGCTTTTCCCCCCCCTCCCCATCTCTGTAATAACTGTGCAGGCTGAGCCGTGATCTCGCCTCTCTGAGAACCCCGCTGCGTCGTCCCCCGGGAGAGCTTGATTCAATTGAGCGACTTTTTTTTTTTGTTATTTATTTATCGATTTCTTTTAATTTTTTTTTTTTTCTTCTTTTCCCAGGCTTCCAAACCCAAGGTGAGCATCCCCCTGTCGGCCATCATCGAGGTCCGCACCACCATGCCATTGGAGATGCCAGACAAAGACAACACCTTCGTCCTAAAGGTGAGAGCAGGGCAGCAGCGGTGTGTATCCCGATAGGGACCCCATCCGCGCCCGCATCCAGCCCCTGCTGCAGGGCTGCTCAGTCCCCAAGGGCATCGTTGCCTCGGTTTCCGGAGCTGAGATGCCAACAGCACTAACGCTGCCCATGGGATCCCTGCCTCCCCTCCCCGGATTGTGCCCCCCACCCCCAAAATGATGCAACCTCCACCTGATGCCTGGGTATTTTGGGACCAAGCTGTTTGCCTGGATTTCACCATGGGGTTTTGTTTCTCCATGTCACCAGGAGACTGGTTAAATTAGTGTCCGGAGACACTAATTGGTGCGGCTGCCTGTTGTTTTGCGACTGCCATTGCCCTGGATTGGTGGCACGTGGTGGCCATTTCATTGACATGGCAATGGGAATGGCTGTGCGGGGCCACCGAGGCCCTGGGGATCAACCACCCCATGCAAGTCTGGGGGCGCGAGCAGAGAATGAAAGTCTCTCTCTGCAGAAATCTCTCCCATATCATGCAATTAATTAGCTTAATGCTCCCTCCTGTTCTGCCAAAAGGCAGCAGCCTGTCACGGTAGAGCGGGGCTGAATTTTCACAGGGTCCCGGCTCAGGGCGTGACATGCTGCCGTGATGACGGATGTGTCATTGGAGATGGTGTTTCTCTCCAGCTAATGAGGCTGTGCCTCCCAGCTCATGCTAATGGACTTGTGCTCTCCATCAGAGCCGTCGGATGTGCTCTGCTGGGAGGTAGCACATGTATGTGGGGAACACCAGCATTTCAAGGATTTCTGTGTCCTACCTTTGCTAAAAAACCACCTTGCTCCCTGATGCTTCTCCCTAAAAGCATGCGGCAAAGGCAGAGTGGAGAGGCCGGGCTTCCTGGCTGAACGAACCTGCTCAAAAGCTTAGAAAACTGTGAAAGCAGAGGAGGGGAAAAAAATGAGCCTGGCTTCATGAAAGCCCCCGCGCCTGGTAGCCCATCTGGCCCCAGCACACATTGCTGTGGGAAATTGCTCTCCACCAAACCCAGCTCCTTGTAAAGGTCCCACACCTTCTCCTGGCAGCCTCCTCCAGAGCATCCTCCCTGCCCCAAGGACTTCTTGCTGTTCAGCCTCAACCTCTGCTGCAGTTGGTGTCCACCATGGACACGGAGGCTAATTTGGCTGTTGTCTTCTGTGCCTCAAAGACCAACCCCATGTGTCGTCTTCCCTCCAGACTGACCAGCCCAAGGTCCTCCCCACTTTCCTTGCAGGCTCTGGAGAGAGCGTGCCCCAAAGCATACGTGGTGCCTTGGCCAGGAGTGGATGGGAAGGATTGCTTCTCCTTTGATTGCTTCTCCTTTCTTCTTCCTCTTTACCCAGCCCAAGTTGATCCAGTTGCTTTCTTCGTACCCTGATGACGATGTTGACTCATACGCAGCTTGTGGGCTGGTGTAACCCCTCGATGCTTTTTGCAGAACCACTCCGGAGTCACGGTTCCCCAGCCCAGACACCCACGGCGATCAGGGTGAACCCAGAGCTCGCCCATGACCTTGAGCTGGGGGCTGGGTTGGGCTTTTTCTTCCACAGAGCATTTCTCAGTTTCAACAAGTTCATTTGAATTCTTGTCTCATCCTCCAACACACTTGCAACGTGGTGTCATCTGTGAATTGATTAGGCATTTTCTCTTTGCTTTTGTCCTAATCGTTGCTGAAGAGCAGCATGCACGGAGAGAGTCCTTGATGTGAAGGAGCTTCTAGCATATCCCTCAGCTTTGATCGTTAGCCATCGATATTCCGTTAACCATCGACAACCACTCTTGGAATAGGGCTCATCTTGTGATTGTGTTTTCTAGATCCCCTTACAAGTCTCATCTCAACCATGTCTTGCTGCCTGTCTTGCTGGGGTGTCACATCAGTGTCCAAAGCGTGGCCAACACCAAGGATGTGGCACTGCTGCTCCCCAGTCCCTGGGACTGTCACGAGCAAGTGCAGATGGGTTTGACAGGGTTTGGTCGTGGCAGATCCCTGCGGGAGGGATTCAGCTCCGGGGTGCTTCCTGGGTGCCTGAGGAGGGTTGGTTTCTCTGGCTGCTGGAGGAGGGCTCTGGGCTTGCCCTCTTCCCCTCTTCTGGAGCCCAGCATGCTCTCTCCACTCCCACCGCTAATGGCCCTGTGACTGTTTCAGCCATTTCTTTAATTATCCCCAGGGAAGGCTCCAAATCCAGCCAATCTGAAAATGCCTGGTTGACCAGGTACCCTCCTGCTCCTGCCCCGTTCTGGCCAGGGCGCTTACCCTGCCATGGGGTTAATCGATTGCAATCGATCCTTTGAGCGAGCCGAGGCAGCCAACGAAGCATCGAGCCCATCTGCTCGCTTCTCCTCCCCTGCTGCCCCTCTCCTGCCGCTCCGGCCAGCCCTCCCCTCCCGGCTGTCAGCACAGGATGCTTTTCTCCTATTCCTGAAATCCTTTATTATTTGCAGCTCATTTTCTGCCCCAGCCTTTCTTGCTGGCACATCTTCTTGCTGCTCTTTTGCGTTCCCCCATTGCTGACTGGACTCGCAGAGGGGGTGAAGCACCCCTCGATGTCGGGGCGCGGATTAGAGGGGTAAGAAAGGGAGCTGGGTGCTGTGGTTTCCCCGCTGCCTTCCTCTGGGGCTGATGGTGAGCCCAACCCTAACCTTCACACGCAACGTGCCGCACTCCGGCAGGTTACAATGGGTGGAAAAGCCCCTGCCTTGTTCAGGGAGGTCCCGCCGCAATAGTTTCTCCCAAATGGCCTTAAAAATGAGCAGGCAGCATATCCCCACTGCCTGTCGGACACCAAGCACGTGCATATTTTTTTTTTAATTTTATTTTTATTTTTTCCATTGCACAAGCAGGCACTTGCAAAATACCCAAGCCCTGCACGTGTTTCGCTTGCTGTCATGCTCTGCATGAGAGAGCAGCCCTGTCTCCCACGCCGGCTTCATGCGCTGCCCTCGGAAAGCCGGAGAGGCTCCTTTGCTCTGATTAAACATAACGGGGGTGGGGGATAAATCTTTGCTGCTCCCCTCCACCTCTGCTCAGAGCAGGATCACCCGTGCGTGGCCCCGGGCGGCAGCAGGGGAGCAGATTGCTGCTCGGCCCCAGCGCTGGGCACCGCTCCCTGCAAGCCCTGCTTATTTTCAGGACAGTGATTCAGTTGTTTGTGATTAATTTAATTTGCTAGGAGGTTGTCGCGGCTGGCAATGCGATACCTTCTCGGGGTCAGGGCTGCCTCGTCAGCTCAAGAATGCGATGTATAAGGGGGTCGGGGAGGGATGCGGGGGAACCTGCCCGAGGCACACGCACTGTCGCATGGGATGGGTTCTGAGACCCTCTGCCCTACTGGCCCCATCGCTGATGTGGGGCTTTTCTGGGTCCTCCTTGGCCCCAGAAAGGCCCAGCTCCTTTGGGCTTGCAATTTTGGAGGCTCTTTTGCAGCCTGATTTCTTCTTTTTTT
>VYXH01005565.1:110360-122555 GCA_013397275.1 Burhinus bistriatus | reverse complement strand
TTTTTGGTTAAATTGGGTCTCTCTCCCACCGTGTTGCTATCAGAAATCAGAAGCCTCACGGACCAGCAGGCAGAAAAGACAACACAGGAGAGGTTTTAAACTCCTGGGTTTGAGAGTCTGGCAGGATTTTGGAGCGATGAGAGGGCAGCACGGCTTCTGCTCTGCCTGTGCAGAGCTAGTTTCTGGAGGACACTGAGGCACCCCAGAAGTGAGGGATGCTGTCTGTGCTGGTGTGTGGTGCCACGCACCCCCGATGCTGCCGGCCAGGTGTGGTTTTGGAGGCTGTAAAAACCTTGTGATGTGTTTGCTGGTAACGGCGGGGTGGGGATTTTTCCTCCAAGCTGTGGTTTTGTTCAGGGGTCATGCTCAGACGCGTCACAGCATCTCTGTGGGTCACCCCTTTGCTGGGATGGGTGACCTCTCCTGTTCAACCGGGGTGCTATTCAATAGCAGCAAGCGAATGGGGGGGTGGTCCGGTTGGGTTATGGGGTGTGCTTTACCCTGGGGGACCCTGGCCGCAGCCAGATGCTGTCCTGTGTTGCCTGCAGGTGGAGAACGGGGCCGAGTACATCCTGGAGACCATCGACTCCCTGCAGAAGCACTCCTGGGTGGCGGATATCCAGGACTGCATCGACCCCGGGTAAGCCTTGCTGGAGGAGGGTGCTGTGCCGGGTGCTGTGCCGGGCTCACCATTGCTGTGGTGCCCTCGCTGCCGAGCACGGGTTGTTACCCCTGATGCAATTTTTGCTACTCGGGGTATTGCAGAAAGTCCCTGACTCACGTCAGCAGAAGTCTGGAGGCAAAGTTAGCAGCCCGTGTGTGTCGGAGGTGCAGCCCTGCAGAGAGCTGGCCGCTTGCTCACCCTTTCCTGCTCCCATCACCTTGGCCAGGCAGAGGCAGGTGACACAGGAACGCAGCCCTCAAGTGCTTCCCGCGTTAACACCCCCCCTTTGAAGCTTTTCTACGATATTTGAGCTATTTTCTATGCTTTTTTCCAGTCCAGCATCCGTAGTATATTTAAGATTCTGCTGGTTAAATCGATTTATTTATGTTTCTGTCACAGTGGCATTAACACTGTCATTGGAGTCACAACAACTCTGCCAAAATTTCTCATCTGCTTTAGGTTACGCGGTAGAGATTTTTGCGTGCCCGCCGCTGCTGCCCTTCAGCTGGCTGAGACAGCCCTGGTCCCTGGGAGGCAGGATCAGCCCAGGCGCTCCCCATGCTCCAGGGAAACCCCAGCACCGCCCTTCTTGGCACAATTTTGGAAAAACAAGGTGCCCAAGCTTGCAGAGGTGAAAACCTCAAGCAAGCCTGGAACAGGGGCTTGGAGAGGCTCCAGCTGCTTTTGCCCCCTTCTGCCAAAGAGATGCGTTTTGGGTGCTGCAGGGTGGGTCACAGCGGAGGCTGCATCTCAGAGGGAGGATGCACTAATGGACTCCAGATCTATGCTCCTTCAGCTCCCTTTCGCTGCTTTTTAAAATACATAATTCAAGGAGCAATGCTGAGGCTGGGCTGCTGATGGAGGCGAGGCTGGGAAACACAGTCCTTTTCCTCCCCGTGCACGTTTTGGTGCTGGTTTTCCATTCAGGGCCGTGGCTGGGCTCACCTCAAGCCGCTGCAGAAGCTGCCGACAGCCCTGTGCCAGCCCCTCATTCTGCCGCCGGCAGCCTCCCAGCCTTTTATGTCTGCTTAGCAGCCAGCGCAGTCCCGCTTTGGCCTCCGGACGTGACTGTAAAGCAAATAATAATGAACTCCAGAGCAAATAATAATGAGCTGTTTAATACACCGACACACACGCTTGGTGCCAAGAACGAATTTTCAATCAGTTCCTGATGCTTTTGCCAAGGGCTGCGTGCTGGAGCCGCTGCGTGAGCGCCCGTTGACGGCTTTTCTGCAGAGCGCTGTTGGTTTTGGTTTCCTTCCTCCCTTCTTGTTTTTAACCGGCTGCAGCTGAATGACTCCCAATGGCTGATTCATTTACTGGCCACTAAATAATTCAGCAGCTCCCTCGTGAGCCGTTACCACTAACGCAGCCGCTTCCTCGCTGCCTGTGCCCACGTGGCCGCTGTTAAGCAAGAGCAGCCGAGTGCCATGGGTAGCTCCGGCAGTGCCGGGATCTTGCTGGTGGCCAGGATAAAAATAGGCTGTGGAGCAAGCAGGGGGAGCTTGGGCAAGAAGGATGCTGAAGTGCAGGGGCAGGGGTCGGGCAGCAGGGATGCTCTCTCCGGGGGCTGCACTGCTGCGGCACCCCCTTGCTCTGCTGCTGCGGGCTGTCTCGCTCTGGACCTCCCAGCTTGGATTTTTTAGTGTCTTTTGGGGGCGTAATTCCTGTGGGCCGGTAATTCCCTTTGCGGAGGGTGAAAGCGAAAGCACCCTCAGGTGGAAGTCGGTGGTGGGAGTGGGCGTACATCTATGGACGTCTTGCAAAGCGCTGAAAGTCGAGGTAACAGAGTTCCGTCCAAACCAACAAGACTGCAGCAAAATACTGCAGCTAGGACCGACTGGCCTGGTGATGCGTGTAGTGAGGGCTTTCAAGGGTTTAATCCCGTCACACTGGTATCTCACCCCCAGAAACACAACAAAAAACTTCTTTACGGTGAGNAAAAAAAAAAAAAAGCCACATTGTTTTGCTGGCCACTCTGCCTCTCGATGCTGTGGATGCTTCTGTCCATGGCAACCCCTCCAGGAGGAAGCGAGGAGCATTGGGGTGTGCTCCTAGATCACAGCTGGAAAGTCATTCGATTGAGTCCCCATCGCATGGCTGCGAGCGGAGGTCCCACACTTGTGTGTCTCTGCAGCATGGCAGCTAGTGCGTGACTGTCTGCTCTGTGCTCTCCTCCCAGGGACAGCGGGGACGACATCGAGCTGGCATCCTGCGCACAGGGAGCCTGTCTGCCGGGCAGGGTGTCCTCCTGCAGCTGCGAGTTCCTGGCTGATGGTAAGGACCTACATCTGGGAAAAACACCCGCCAGGGAGGGTGGGGGCATCTCTGGGTGCCAGCTCCGGTTTGAGAGGTTGGATCCTGCCAGGGATAAAGCGAAGAAGCCTGAAGCAGGTGCTGTGGGGCTGGATCTTCCTCTGTCAATTGCCTTCCCCTTCATTATGCTTGCCTCCAGCCTGGGGAGGTGGCCCACCCCTGTTGAAGACATTGACGTTGCCCCTGTATGTCCTTGTACGTGCAGAAGATCAAATCCCTGTCTACGAGCACTGGGGTCTCTGGGTCCCAGCGAGCAGCATCCACCTGCACAGCCCCATCTCATCTCTATGCCCAGGCAAGGCACATCTGTGCCTCCCGTCCCGGTCGCACCAGGGGAAGGAAACCCAGCACAGGCTGAAAGGGAATCCCCCGAGCTGCAGCTAGAGCCATAACCTAGCCCTGAGATTTCCCCGGGAGCCAGGGCTGCTCCAACGTGGCTGCCTTCAGAGCAGGAACGCCCCTGGCCTTTTCCGGCGATGCTGAGCCATAAGCCTGTCCCTCTGCAAATTCCCTTCCAGATGTGCCCAGGCCACCGGACAGATGTCCCCTACCCGGCGCGCACAACACTGCCACAGCCACCGCTGTTCCCGCGCCCCATGGCCGGGGCAGAGACTCCCTGGGGGAGCTCCTCACCCACGTCCCGCTGGAGAGCTTCCTGCAGACACTGGAGTCTTCCCCCACTGCCAGTGGGCATCTCGCAGGTACCGAGATGCAGGATGCGGCCCCAGCGCCGCACTCTTGGGGGTGCACGGAGGGAGAGGAGAAGGGGGTGGGAGAGGGTGATGTCTAGGTGCTCCCTAAAAACCTGTTGTCCTTGCGGCCAGGGGAGGACAGCGAGGCGGAGGGGGAGATCAACCTCTCCGACTTCCCCTGGTTCCACGGGACTCTCTCGCGGATCAAGGCCGCTCAGCTGGTGCTCTTCGGGGGTGCCCGGAGCCACGGCTTGTTCGTCATCCGGCAGAGTGAAACACGGCCAGGGGAGTACGTGCTGACCTTCAACTTCCAGGGAAAAGCGAAGGTGGGTGTCCCTTGCTTCTCACTGAATGTTAGTGTCAGCCCTGCCCAGCACCCCGGGCTCCTTCCTGCCCTGCCGGGGATCCGCAAGCAAGCGGGTGCCATGCAGCGACCCCAAACATGGCAGCTCTGCAGGGAGCTGCACCCCGGCACAGCATCCCTAGGGATCACCTGCCCTTGTGCCCCAAGAGCCCTCTGCACCCTGCCCAACCCCATCAGCGCTTTCCCAGGTGGATCAGTGCCAGCCACGTGGGCATAAGGTTAAAAACCCTACAGGACCCCAGCGTAGCCTGGCGTGTCGTCCCCTGCCGCCGCCTTGTCTGCTCCATGTCCTGAAGCACACGGGTGCACTATCAAAAACCCACCGACGTGTAGTTTTCTGCTGGGTCCCTTTTCTAGCAGAGAGCACGTGCTGCAAGGGGTTGAGATCTAACTGCCTGGTCTTGTGACCTGTCCTGCAAGAAGTATTGCAGATGGGCTGGGGGCTTCCCTAGGCTCTCTGTGTCACCAGGATTGGAACTGCAGCCTCCCCCCCACCGGCTGCACCCATCCAGCCTTTTGTGTCTGCTTCTCTGGTGTTCATCAGGAGGGGACAGACTTCTGGGGCTGCAGTGAGTGGGTTTTGCAGGAGACCCTCCGGGCCAGGCAGGGAAAAAATAAAGTAACAGTCCTTGTGTTACAAGCAAACCTTCCTTGGCTGATGGTGGCTCCTTCTGCTGATTGCAAGGGTGAATCTCACCCTCGCAATCCCCAGCTCACCCGCTGGCCCCCTGCCCCTGCAGCACCTCCGCCTGTCACTGAACGAGAGCGGGCAGTGCCACGTGCAGCACCTCTGGTTCCAGACCATCTTCGACATGCTGCGCCACTTCCACACCCACCCCATCCCTCTCGAGTCGGGCGGCGCGGCCGACATCACCCTCCGCAGCTACGTCGTGGCCCAGAGCCCGCTGCCCGGTAGGTGCCGGGGCCAGGCAGGGGCATGGCTGCATGTGGAGGGTTGGATTGGTGGGTGGGCTGGGATCCTGCGTGGACCTAAAAGGGACTGATCCCTGGGATTCCCCCACCACCTCCCTCCCTAAAGCTGTGCCCATGCTGGTGTGGGTGGCTCTGGAGGTGCCCCAAGGTGGGCATTATCCCATTGAAGGTGGGCAGGGAGGACCACGCGGCAGGGAGGACCACACCACCATGTGTCCCCCGCCTGTGGGTGTCAGTCCCATGGCTCAGGCAGGAGAGGAGCAGAGGGGTCTGTGGGGCTCGGAGCATCCTGCAGCGCTGGGAGAGGGTGGGCAAGGAGGGTTGGGGAAGGACAGGGTCAAGGATGGAGAGGGCAAGCAAGGGAGAGGGTGGGTGTGGGAAGGTGCCAGCGAGGGAGAGGGGAGGCCAAGCCCCCAGGCAGCATTGGAGGGGTCAAGCTTCTGTCTCCCTTGCAGATGCTGGCCCTCCACCAGCCCTCGCATCGCAGCCACCGGGTTGCCGGGTTGACCTGCCACCTCCGCACTACTTCTGCAGCACAGCACCTGCCAGCCTGCCGGCCCCGCCACCCACTGAGGGGGTGACCATGGCCCCCGCTGTCACCGTCCCCACACCCTACCACCGCCTGGAGGGTGCCCTCGGCCCCCGGAGCCGCAGTGACAGCGCCGAGCGCCGGCCAGAGCCCCCCGCTGCCAGTGCTGAGGACTACCATGAGGCTGACGGTGCCCGGAGCCGGACCCGGGCAGTGGAAAACCAATACTCCTTCTACTGAGCCCCCCCATGGCCAGGGGCTGGGATGGTCGGGGGATGCAGGGCACCCATGCCCCTCACCGCTGCACGAGCCTCGCCACCTCCTCCTGCCGCCACCACCATCCCAGCTGGGATGTCCCTCTCATTCCCTGCCACTTTTGGGAGTTGTGTGAGCAGCAGGTGATGTCCCAGCTGGACCTGGCGCCAGCCCCAAGGTTGGGGCAGTGCTGGGGGTTTGGGAGGCTGAAAGCAACAGTGCCACTTTGGAGCTTGCAGCCTCTTCCCTTTCCCTTCGGACCAAGAGCTGTCCCAGGGCTGAGCCAGGCTCCCTGCATCTCCTCCCTGGGAATGCCCCTCCTGGGATGGCAGCACAAAGCTGTGACGGGCTCCATTCTCCAGCCAAAGCACCTCGGCACGTTCCCTCTGGGGTGAGAGCCCAGCGTGGCCAACATCTGTTCTGGCACCATTGCCCCACAAACCAGTTGCTGAGGGGCTCTGGCATTTTGGGATGACCATGGAAGTGGCAGATCCCGACGCAGAGGCTTTTCTCACACACGTGGATCCATGCGCCCGAGCGGGCAGCCCTGCAGAGGCATGAGGGTTTATCAAGGCTGGCTTTCAGGCTCCCTCTGGGGCACGCATTTCCCACCCTCTGCCAGTTTTTTTTCCAAAGCTTAAGGAGTTGCATTTGAGGAAGGTTTTTCCTGCTGTCCTGCCATTTCTATTCCTTTGTCCTTTTTCTCCTTGCTGTACCGATGGTCCCTGGATAACCCCTTTCTTCCTCCCTCTCTTCCTTGTTTTTTCAAAACCTAAGCTCTCCCCAAGGGCATCAGCTCTCAGCCTTCTGCCTTCTCGCTACCGCAGCTAGGCAATATTTTCCATTGCTCAAGGCAAACCTTGAAAAATATGACAACACCCCCGCTTCGCATCAGTTGTTAGTCCTTCGGGATGTCTTGGAGGGGATCAGACAGAGGGCAGGGGCTGTGTCTGGAGGTGAGGGGCAGCCTCGCCCTGCAGGTGCTTGGCTGGGCTCCTGGGAATGAAAACACTACACATCTTCAGTAGATGCTACTGAAGATTAATTTTTATTTTTTTTTCTTAGAGAAATAGAAATGCCCAGGAAGAGCAAAAGGAATGGGGCTGCTGCCAGGTGGGTGAACAGGCAGCCGACACGGAGGGGCCAGGCCAGGCTGACTGCAGCAACAGGCAGGATTGCCCTTGCCCATGGCTGAAGTCCCTCCCCGGCAGATGTAAAACCCCACCAGCAACGATTGTAGCAGCACTGCTGCCAGGAGGGACCAGGCACTGCAGCAGTCACCGCTTCTCGGTGGCCTTCTGATAGACCAGTGCAGCCACATGCATCTATAGCAGAAAAAAAAAGAGGTCCCCCGATAGGGATGAGCCGTGGAGGGGAGAGCGTAGAGCAGAAACCCGCTGTGGCCAGGTATGCACTATGTTGTTGATGCTTTTCCTACTGGTCACTGAAGCCCTTAGGGTGGTTTTACAGGCCAGGCTGCTTACCGTGATTGTATGCCTCATGTGGGGTGGGAGACCCTCCGAAAGGGCAGCTTTGCTTGCAGACAAACTGCTTGCACATCCCTCTTGGTTTGCCTCACACAGCTTGTCTTCCCCATCACCAGGACTCCTGGCTCCTCGTGTGGCTGCCAGGCCTGGGTGACAGGGGCAGCAGGACCTGAGCGAGGTGGCTTTGAAGTGTCTGGATAGGTCTCCAGGTAGAGCAGACCCCACCGTACCCAGCTACAAGTTACCACTTAGTGCAAAGAGAGGTACAAGCCAAGCCACAACCTCATTCAAAACCCCTTTGCCTGGAGATTTGGGTTGGGTCACATTTTTTTTTTTTTAGGTGCCTTCTTTCCTGAGCTAGTAAAGTTGGAGTCGCTTGTCTCTCCCACTTCAAGAGGGCAGGGAAGGTGTCTCCAAGGCTCCTTGCCTCCTCCTGCAATGTGAGAGCTGCCTTTCTGGCCCATGGGCACATGAGACAAGGGCTGGTGGATCTCATTCCTGCAGCAAATGCCACCTTCTCCCCAAATGCATGGCCCTTCAAAGGGCAGCAGGAGCAGTTTGCTCTGGTGGGGGTATTTCTCCTTCCTCAGCACAGCTAAAACCCAGCTAGGAGGAGCCCATGCAGCAGGGAGAGCCCAGATGCTCTTGGTTGATGGGTTTAACATGGACCTGCTTCCTTCACACACATGGTGAATGAAGGGGGACCTCTGGATGCAGCACAGACCTCGTCACTCTTGTTCTTCACTGAGGTCCCAACAGCCCAGGTGGTTTTGGATGGGAGCACTGCCTTACAGACCTTCAAATGTTGGCTGATTTTTCACTTTCTGCATCACAGGATAGGAAAAGGAGGGGGAAGCAATGATCTGCAGGCAAAAATGTTAATTTGTAAATAGGGAAGAGTCTGGAAGAGTTTACTGTTCTGTAGAATAAATTAATTTTATTTAAAAAAAAAAAAAGGGACTTGTTAAACAAAGGAGAACTCGAGTTCCAGTTTTAAAATAAAATCACTTGCAAAAAGGACAGCACATGCGCATGAGCTTGGGGCTTTGCTGGATTTGCTACATTAAAAAAAAAAAAGAGAGAAGGAGGATACTGTCATATCGTATGTGTGTAGACCTCGATGCTAGCTTGAGGCCGTTGGGGCTGGGCTCAGACTGCCTCTGCCCGATGGAGTGCACTGAGGATGGAGGAGAGGGGTATTTTTCTCACTGTTGAGCAGAGGGATGTGGAGGATGGGGCCAAGCTGTACAAGGCAGGGTTTCCTCTCCTCCCAGTTTGTTATTTTCTTTGTCTGGTTTGTCAGTGGTGCAAGTCGGAACGCCTCCATCCCTGAAGCAGCGCAGATAATAGTGAATTAGCCGCCCTGGCAAGTGAAGGTGGACCTCCCTTGCCAAAGGCCTGTGCCAGGATCTCCTAGCAGCCGAGTTCCCCGCAGCGTGTCATTCCCCCCTCCTATGCCTTCATCTCTCCTGGGAGGCAGTGCCTCGTGCTCTGCTGTTACACGTCTTTCTAGTATGCTCTCTTCTGCTGAGGATCCCCCGGGAAAACTGGTACGTTGTCCCAGACTGTACTGTCACAGCTAAGCCGCATGACAGACACGGCTTCCAGACGCAGCTAACACATGGCTTTTGCGGGGGGCGTGGGGGGTGGAGGGAGCTGCTCAGCTCTGCTGTCAGGCTGTGGTTGTGTCATGATCCATTCACAAAAACATTCCCTCCCCAAGTCTCCAGAGGCTCTTCACCGGTCCTGGAGAGCTCATCCATCAGGAGCTGGGCAGCTGGGGAGGTTACAGCCCCTCCATATGGATGACTCCTTCGGTTCCCACAAGGCAGGCACTGAGGGCTGTGCCTGTGGGACAGCTGCTCCTCCTGCCTCACCGTAAGCCGTTCACACCTCAGCGTATTAGCAAATTGACTAATTACAGGATTAGTCTTGCTGGAAAAACATGCTTTCCTTTCCTTTCATAGGGTTCCTGGGAGGGCAGGGGTAGGATGCAACAGCCCTTGGCACCAAATGCAGAGATCTAGTAGTGGAACACGGGAAAAGCATCCTCAGCCGGGCTGGACTGTGTGCCTCCGAGCAGGACTGCTCGTGGGGATGCTGGCGCGGAGCTGCACCCTGGCAGATACTACGAAGAGGGCGAGAATGTGAAGGGACTTCAGCAGCGGAGCCTCCCACGTTTCAGGCGGGTGTTTGAGCTGCCCACAGCTGCTCCTGCCTGCCTGACATGCAGGGTCTTTCTCAGCAAAGGCTTACGGTGCTTCCAGAAGGATCCTCTTGCTAGGAAACCCCCTCAGAATGCCTTTGCTCTGAAACACAAAGCAGCTTCTTTGAGACAGCTCAGGGACCTGAATTTTGCGTTTGATTTGCACTGAACTATGAAAACACTTCCCTGTTCTAATGTAAATCCTCTGTCCCCAGTAAGCTCAGTTCTATCCAGATCCCAGCCCAGCACTCTTGATTTCGTGGGCTTTGTATTTTTTAATGGCATGATGAAATACTTATTTTTTTTATGACCCAGGTAATAGTCTTGTCCCCTCTCCCCAGATACACCTTAAAAGTAACACACGTAATACATCAAGAGTCTGCGCTAATTCCCCAGATGTAGTTTGAGAGTAAGATGCTCCTAGATCTCTTTCCCCATGCTGTTTGCGTGGGCTCTGCTGGGTGACAGGCAACTGCCTGCTATTTCTCAGGGCTGTGAGTTGTTGCTGGCACAAGCCATGCTTTGGGCGAGAGAACTGAGCTGCCCAGCTGCTCCCTGCAGCCCTCGGGCTGTCGCAATGTCTGCAGGCATGGCTGCATTCTGCCTTCTTATGGCGACTGGCATGAGAGTGCTGAGACCTGACAGCTCATCACTCACACCCCAGCTTTCGGAAGCTGTGTTTTGGAAAGGTGGCCATGGCAGCAAGGAGGAGGAGGAAACACAGTGACACCTTACGGGCTAGTGAGCTAAACTGGCCTGTGTTGTGCTCAGGACTCAGCAGACCAGAGGGAAGAGGAACCTCAGCAAATTTGCAGCAACTCTGCTTCTAAAACCCATTCTGCAGTGACTGAGAGGGGACGGGAGCGTGCACTTGCCCCAGCCCCTGCATATGGAGCTGGTGTCTCCCTGGTAGGGGCTGAGTACAGGCTGGCACTATCTGGTTTCTGTCCTGGTGGGCTGAATAGGACCCAAGGCTGGGAGATCCACAGGCACAGGAGCTCATGAGTTGGGAGACAGCATGGGGGAAGCTGTTTTCATTGCTCCAGCCAGGGCTGTGACTGCAAGGATGCCTTCCAAGGCCAGTGCGGCCAGCTGGGAAGGCAGCCAACACTGAATTCACGCCATTCTTTTACAAATCAGGTTGGTAAGACAAACAGGAGGCATAAACTAGCACCATTTCCATAGCAACCTCAGTAGAAGTTGAAAAGTCTTTTGTAAACATGGGGCTGAACCTGAGGATCGGCTCCGATTTTCTTCACGGAAGGGGGAAGAGCATGGGGGCTTAATGAATTCAGGTCATACAAATGACCCATAAATCTTAGAAGGAGCCATTCCCAACCTCTGTTCCCCTTTCTGCCACCCTCTCCACATGCACAGCACGAAGCTGTCTGAAACCTGGAGCCCAACTTCACCGCTCCAGCTTATCTCCATAAACTACACAAAGGCTTATGCCCCTCTTCCATTGCAGCTGACCTTTACTAGCTAATTCTCTGACGCACACACGGCCCGAGCACATGCCATGCCATTTCTGTAAGGCCACAGTGGCTTGACAAGAAATTTGGCTTGCAGAGGAACCCTGTATCATAGCCAGCTCCAGCTCCTCTTCCCCACTCACAGCTCCCTCCGTCCCCATCAGACAAGCGTGGATCTGGGCATACCAGCCCTCAGCTGGTCCAGGCACTGTTCTGTAAAGCCCAAGAGTGAATATGAATGCAGACAGCACAGTGTCCCCCCCAGTACCTGCCTGCCTCTCCAGTGCCTGGCAAGGCCACTCTGGGGGGAATCACGCTGCCGTTCATCACTGTCAGCGGACAAAGCCTGCGGGCAGCGCAAGCAGCGCTGCTTAATTACCAAAGTGACATGAACAGATGGTGCAGGCAGGCTGCCGGGGAGGCACTAGGAAGTCCCGTATCGCTTACACTGTCATGGGGAAGGGATTTGGCAGGGCTAAGGGTGCCAGTGTGAAATGCACTGAATTTTCACCCTCCTCGGGGCTCTGCTGTCAGGCCTGAGGCCAGAGCGCGGCAGATCATAGAATCACCTAGGTTGGAAGGGACCTTTAAAATCATTGAGTCCAACCAGGAACCTAATGCTGCCAAACCCACCGCTAAACCATGTCCCTCAGCACCACGTCCACCCGTCTTTTAAATACTTCCAGGGATGGTGGTTCCACCACTGCCCTGGGCAGCCTGTTCCAATGCTTGATAACCCCTTCCGTGAAGAAATTTTTCCCAATATCCATCCCACACTTCCCCTGGCACAACTTGAGGCTGTTTCCTCTCATCCTATCACTTGTTACTTGGGAGAAGAGACTGCCATCCCCCCTCACTACACCCTCCTTTCAGGTAGCTGTAGAGAGCGGTAAGGTCTCCCCTCAGCCTCCTCTTCTCCAGGCTGAACAACCCCAGTTCCCTCAGCCGCTCCTCAGCAGACTCGTGCTCCAGACCCCTCGCCAGAGCTGCCTTGCTAACGGGTCCTGTGGGGGACAGCCTGCATTCGCTGCAGCCCACAGAACGTGCTTGGGGGGACGGGGGAAATCAGCGCTCCAGCAAACGCAGCTTTCGGGGGGAGCGGGCCCCACCGCCGCAGCTGGGACCGGGGAGAGGCACCTTCAGCCCCTCGCAAGGCCGCGCCAGGGTCCCGCAGCCACCCTCGGCCGCTGCCTGCTTTCTCCTGCCGGCCTCGGCCGTGCCCCAGGGGCCCGGCGGGCCCGCCAGACGCCCGTTTCCCCGCGGTGTTCCCTTATACA
>VYXH01005565.1:98707-110245 GCA_013397275.1 Burhinus bistriatus | reverse complement strand
CCTCCTCCCCGGGTCCTTGAGGGGAGAGGGACTGATCCCCCCCCTTCCACCTCCCCGGTTCTGCGACGGGAGACGGAACGACCCCCGCTTCCTCCTCCCCGGGTCCGTGAGGGGAGACGGTGCGACCCCACCCCACTCCCTCCTTCCCAGTTCCATGAGGGGAGACAGACCGACACTGCCACCCATCTGCCTTCCCCCTCCCCGGGTCTTGAGGGGAGAGGGACCACTTCCCCCCTTCCTCCTCCTCCCCGGGTCCTTGAGGGGAGAGGGACCGAACCCCACCACCCCCGGGCTCTGTGAGGGGGGAGAGGCCGACACCACCACCCCCCGCACACACGGCGGGTTGCCGTGAGGGGAAAGGGATCCATCTTCTCCGGGGTGCCCTGAGGGGAGAGACCCAGCCCTGGGGATCCAGGGGGAGGACTGGCCCCTCAGTGATCTGCCAGCTGCTTGTTCCTCTAACGGGGTGTTTTGATCCTTATCCTGAGGAGGAGGCGTTTGCCAGGTGGAGACTCTCACCCTCCCTCTGTGTATGTGCTGGAGGAGGCTGAGACTTCCCCGTGCTGTGTTCTTCCTCTGACCTTGTACCATGTGTTCTCCCTTCCCTGCTCTTCCCTGTCCTCTCCGTAGATCTGGCATGGAAGGTGCACAAATGCCTTTCATCTCTTCCAGACCACTAATAGTGGGAGTATACTCAGTTTCTGCGAGTGCTTGGAGGTGCTGACTTGCTTCTAGTTTCCGTACTGAAAAGAAGCACAGACACTCCTAATCCTCCTGGGGTTTGTTGACCTGCAGGCCTGAATGTGAGGGAAAGAGAGGATATCTCCTGATTCTCGTTTTCTGCCTGCTCCTAATCCCTATGCATGAAGAAATTGCTACAGCTGTGTTCCTTCTGAGATCTGTCAGCTGATGGAAGAGGCTGTTGTCAGACATATAGCACCTTTCAACAAAGTGTTAAAATTGCACGCTTTGCTCCTAGAAGATACTGATGACTGCTTGGTTTGTTCTTGTAGGAAAAGACTGTTCCGATTCCTGAAAAACTGAATGAATGGGCACCACGACCTCCCCCGGAGTTTGTTAGAGATGTCATGGGTAAAGATACTATTCTTCAGATAACTGCAGGGTCAGCTACATTAAACTTAGAGAAGTGTTAACAGAATAGGCCAGAGACGGTTTTTTGTTATTGCTCATTTTGCTGGAGAAAAGAGGTATGCAATGGGCTTCAAGAGTTGCTTTTCCAAGTTTTATTTGGTTCTTGGGTTCCACTTTTCTGCTTGTTGTCAGAATGAAAAGTGAACAATGCCTGTGGCGCTCCAGCACGTAGACTATGTGCAGTGAAATAAGCTGCTGCTCTGGTGATGACAAGTAAATGGTGATAAGTAAATTTGTCCTTTCCGCGGACCTGAGAGTTCTCTGGAAGGTCAGAATTATGAAGTCCCTCTTCTGACTGCTCTGCGTCTGAATCTCAGGCGGTGAGAAGCAGACATGTGCAACAGACACGATTGTACATGGTCGGGTAGGGAGCTGGCAGCTGTGCAAGGAACCCGACTCAAGTATTCTGCTTACACTTTACTTTTTACCTGCAGGGATTAAATTTAGTCGTTGTGATGTACATTGTATTTGCATGTAGAAGTTCTGTCTTTCTTTGGGACCTTCACCTTTATTAATGATCCTTTCTAGAGGCTGACTTGTTATTTCAGAATAATTGATCTTGGACTAAAGCTTTTATACACTTCTGAATAAACTGTTCTGCTTGTTGTAATTCCCTCATGGCTTTTTCAAATAGCTTTGCCATGTGCTTGAGTTGAACTGTCTTGTTTTTCTGGGAGCACCTGACATGCTGGGATTCTGTTGGTGTCAAGAGCGCCCCTATTGCAGTGCCAGCTGCCATGTTTTAATTACTAGGTGTCTTCTTTGAGGCATACATTTCTGTGCTTTGCGTTGAGAAATGGCTCAGGAGACAGAGGAAGAGAATGGAGTCCAATGTTGAAAGCTCCTGTGAGACTTCAACAAGCAGACTGATGCCAGAAAGAGAGAGCTATAGGGATTTCATTTATGAAGAAACGGTCAAAAACTGTCAGTGGTATCTGTCTTGTGTGGGAATGTATAATACGATAGGATTTATCAGCTTTCTGTTGACCTTTATTTTTTGTATGAGATGCTGAAAATTAGTGAGAAGCAGCCTCAGTAGAATGTTTTAGCTGACCTCTGCCTATAAAAGAATGGGATGTGCATTTGATCTCTAGTTCTTTTACTGCCTCTGTCCAACTGAGACTGGATTCTCTCTAGGGGGGTAACTGACCAGTAGAAAATGCAGTGAAGCATAAATGTATGGTTTTGCAGCTCACTTTGGCTTTTGATTGTGAGTGATTTGAGCTTATATAAAATGGTGACACACTCTGTGTGGTGTTAGTAGATTTTAATCTTACAGTGCCCTTTCATGTGTCCTGTCCCTCAGCATCTAGCTGTAGTCATTTGTGAGCATCTAGTAAATATTATTTTCTAGCAGACTAACTCTTCTTTATTGTAGGTTCCAGCGCTGGAGCTGGGAGTGGAGAGTTTCACGTGTATCGGCATCTTCGTCGGCGGGAGTACCAGAGGCAAGATTTCATGGATGCCATGGCTGAGAAGGTCAGCAGGACTCTATATTTCCCCCTGACTATTTGATGTTCATTGCAGATCTTTTTTTCTTTTAAAGTCTTGTACAAATAATTCCGTTCCAAACCGCCCCTTATCAGAGGAAAAATGTAGGAATATGTGATATGTGGCGTCTTTGTCAGTATTGAAACATCTGGTGCTTTGTGTCAGGCATGCTCCATCTTCTCTGTTCACTGGGGTCGTAGCACACATTAAGACTGCACGTGAACGTTTGTGTTCTCAGGTTGGACTGAAAATGCGTTAAAAACTGGAAATCCCTAATAGTACTGTCTTGCACAGACCGAATCAAAGCAAGTACCTGTGCACAGTCCGGATCGCTCTCTTTTAAGTCTTGGTCGAGTAGAATAGCACCTCTTTCAGAGAGCATTATTATTATACTCTCTCTTGGCCAAGATGAGTCCTTTGATACATATGTTAGTCTTTGTGTCTCAAATTATTCTCTTGCTTTTACTGAAACATTCTTTAGGGCAGAAACCAAACCTCCCTCATCTGTTTCACTGAGGGTTCCTCCCTCTAAAGACTTCAACGTTTGGCTCAGGCTGCAGGTTAAAAACGCTGTCTGTACAGAAGTCATCCCTAGGAATATGGCTTTTGTACAGAGAAGTAGCCAGACAAAATCTGGCAAAGCTCCCTTCTGTATTTTGCTAAAAAATTTCTCCCTAAAAAGACGTGACTTTGAAAAGAAGTATTTTAACTTAGATTGTGACCAAAGTATGACATGTGATCAATTACAGCAAAGACTAGATGAGGAATTCCAGAAGAAACTGGAGAGGAATAAGATGATTGCAGAAGAACAAACAGCAAAACGCAGAAGGAAGCGGTAAGGGGCAGATTGTTCCCAGGAGGCTTGACGTGGAAACCCTCATGCCCTGTGCCTCATCTGTAGCTGCATGCTTTGGATAAATGCTATCATTCTGTGTCTGCATCTATCAGCTGAGAAGTCTGGCTGTGGAAATTAACTTTGTTAATGTCATTGTTTGGTTTCTAAAGGTGGCTGTAAACTTGACAGGCTTTGCTGGCGTGGTTTATTTTCCGTGCCATCTGCTAGCAGGATAACTTTTGACTCGTTGAGCAGCTTTTGCTGACACAGTGATGTTGACTGCAACATGTCTTACTGCATATTTGTTATAACAATGTCAGGAAAAGTTTATATTTACATCTGCCTTAAATAAATATCTGAAACAGCTGACACCAAGCACCTTAAGTGCAAAAGTGGGTACTGCGTAATGGGTACACGTATGGATTTGGACGAGCAGAGTGTGGTGGGGCCTAATGCTGTCCTGCGTACACTGTCAGCGTGACTAGTCCAGTTCAGTCTGTGAATACTGAAGAGGCCACTGATGGGTGCAGTATTGGTAAAATCAGTAGCAGCTTCCACCTACCGCATTGAAATGTCTGGCAGATCTAGTAAGTTAGATGGAAACATTAAAAAATATTAAATCCATCCTTCTCTTAAGTTTTAGACAAAGTGAAACAGTTACAAAATTGATGCCCTCAAGACATAGTCTGAGCACTGTAATGCAGTGATACAAGAATTTAAATTCCACAGTCTGTGTCCACCATACCTTTCAGAAATAGCAGGGTATCATGGCTCAGCTCTTTCAGAGGGTCTGACCCTAAGCAGCTTCTCTCTTGCTTCTTTGAGAATGGGGGTTTGCATCTTGTAGCTGAGAGTTGCTGCTGAAAGGCCTGTGCCTAGTGACTCACTGGCATATTAGCACAAAAGTGCACAACACAAACACTGTTGCTGTCTTACTTTAATTTAGCATGGTCCAACAGATGGCCAGCAAGTCAGATCTGGCCTGCTGCCTTTTCCCCAGCTGAGATGGAGAACAACTGTTCAAACAGCAAATGCTGCCTAAACACTCCAACACCTCCTTGTCCCCCTTCTGTAGTCTAATGGTGTAGGTCCCAAGCAGGTTTGCCCTGTAGGAACCCCTCTAACTTCCCTGACCACCATTTCTCTTCTGTCCTGACCTAACAGGTACAGTACGTGGCTCTCTGTTTCATTTATGGTGTTGAGAGAGGAAGATGAATCCTGGATTGCTCTGCCCTGTGTCTGCCATTAGACTGCCTGGTTACCTCTGCTGGGCAAACAGAACTGGGTCGTACGAACTGAAATTCCTTCTTACCCCTAGGGCCCAACATATTAAGTACAGCCAAAGATGAAGGTCAAAGCATACTGCATTACTTTTTTTCAATCAAAAATATATATTACTGGTGATGACTTAATTTTTTTTTTTCCCAATGTTCAGTTCCAGCAGTCTGGGTTTTGACACCATTTTCTCTTTTTGTTTATCAGGCTAGGCAGCTAAAATGTAGCAGCAGTTTCATTTTTGTTCCTTCTGTTTTCTTGGAGATTCTTGCATATCATACAGTTTTGGTTGCAGTGGTGTCACGGAAGATGTTTTAAAAAGAAAATCCATTAGACTAAAAACACCATAGAAAAGTTTCCATCAATCACGTGTCTAAGTTTGCTCTCGCTGAATTTTCAGTTGAGGCAAAATTCAAATTGAACTTCTCTGCTGAAGTCTGTTTTTCCAAGATGTCTGTAATATACCCTTTATCAGTGTATGAATGTGCAGAAGCGTTACAATGTTGGATTTGCATGAGTCTTGTCTTCTTTGCTTTATAGCCAGAAGTTAAAAGAGAAGAAACTGCAAGCTAAGAAAAATAAACTCGAACAAAAGAAGCAGGAAAAAGGTCAGTGAAATTTAGTTTTCTCAAGACTTAGTTCTGTTCCCTGATTGAAGCCTAGAAGGGTTTGTTCCACCCCGCTACCCCAAGCATTCTCGATACACATCTACGAGCTTTAAGCTTGTTATTTTAGCTAATGTTTCAAAAGTCCTCTTTGAAAGCCGTCTATGTTGAGATTTAATCTTACAAATAACTTGGCTGTTTGTGAATATTTTCCCTTTATTAGGGGAAATTTTGGACAGCAAACATTGGAAACCGAGTTTGTTGATTGTGAATGTTTTGCCCGAGCTATCCTGACAAACTGCAGGTTTAGAACATCTTCTGCTAAAAAAAGGCAATATTGTTAAAGGCTGTTATTTTTCCAAGTATATTTTGAATGCGTATGGGAAAACAGGTGGAAAAAATGCACAGCTTGGACAGCAAGAAACTGAGTTATGTTTTTGTGTGTAAAACAAAAATTGAGCCACCTTGGTGCCATCTGTTCCACATGATTATTTTATTTCACATAGAAATAAACATGAAAAACCTGACTGCCTCTGTTCTTCTGCAGTCTTGAAAATTAAGGTTCAGCAATGTCGGTGTAACTGTTTGCTCAAACTCTTGAATAGCTATTGCTTCCTTTCGCTAAGTATATTTTAGCTTACTCTTTCAAAAAGTTGTCCTTTGTGAATTAGCACACCGCTTTGTTGGATAAGCACGCTAACTCTGCAGTCTTAAAGTTACAACAGTTCCTGATAATTCTGCTAGAACAGTGACTTGTCTGACAGTTCCACCTTATTTCTACTTTGCTTTTCAAAACTGCATCTGTTTCAACTGAACCATTGCCAGCCTCTCATATAAACATGGGAGGACAAATTAATCATTAGGTTAATTTTACTTGTGACAGCAAGTGAATGTAGTAGAGTGGGGTTTTTTGGTCTTTTGTTTTGGTTCTGTTTCTTTTTAAAGCTACTCGTTTATGAATTGTGACTGGGAGGAGAATTTAAGTGTGAGTCAACATACTTTTGTTCACTTTGAGTGAACAAAACAGAATACCCATCCCTTTAGGGAGTGGCTGGGAGAGAGGGGAGCTGGATCAGGGACTGGCACTGTGCCATGGGACTGCCATGTACCGATTGCTGGGCTGGAGTGTTTTTGCTCGGCACAAGTCAGTCATCTTCTGGAAGCCAGAATCCAAACTCCTCTGTCTTTAGGACAGTTCTTAGCTCTTTACAGTTTGTGATTCTCTATTTTAAAAATAAAATAAAATCAGTGGAGATAGAAGCCGCTGATAGGCATCTTTAGGCTTGTTTTTTTCTAGTTTTGTGTGCCCTGGGTTGAGATCGGAGAATTTTTTTCTAAAGTAATTGAAATGTATTGGTTGGACGTGGCAGGCAAGCATTTATCTTCTTCTTTGAATGAATACATAAAACCGCTGAGTTGCCATCTTTCACCTTTGTTCTAGTAAAAACATTAAGAATAAAGATTGGCGCTAAGTAAGGTCAGCCGTTAAAGCTGCATTGTTATATAGACCCCTAATAAAAAATGAAAGTACAGAACTTCACCACGCGGTGGCATCGGACCACTAATCCTAAATCCTACGTGTAACTGGTCAGAGCATGAGCTGAGTGTGACTTAGCCTGAGAAACAGTAAAGGTACAAGAGCTGCTGGGAGCAGAAGAATGGCCATTAGATTCAGGTCCCACTTTATGGCGTACATGATTTTCATTATCCTTTATTTAATTTCTAGTAGGTGTTTTCTGGCCTTTTAGCAGGCTTCACAAGTTTTCTGTAACCCTCGTTAATCTTACACATATCTTAATGAGTTCCTGTACTTGCAGTATACCAAACAGTCTGTAAAAGTTCATGGCACCTCGTGGAGCTCCTGTGAACTTGGACAGGTGTAGAAACATACTGAGCTTGAGCTTTGCCTGTGGCTTCCCAGTGCCTACATTCTTTAACAGTATTATGTGATACTTGAAAGTTGATGCTGACATGCGGAGGTGAGATTGGGAATGGGATAATCTATCGCTTCAGCGTTTGACTCCCTCTGTTTGAAATAATGTTCTATAGGAGATGGAGTTGCTTAATGATGGACTTGGCACAGTGGTAACTTTGGAGGTAAGGGAATATTTCTCCAAGGGAGAATTTGATATTCTGAGCTCTGCATCGCTCAGTAGAATTAACATAACCTGATACATGTTTCCTTAGTATCTGGGACTACTTTGTTGTGAGATACTTAACGAGGAAGACGCATGGGAATGTGTTATCCAGCCGTGCTAATTAGTGTGACCTAATACACGTTTGCTTAGCACCTGAGACTCTTTTGTTGTGAAATACTTAACAAGGGAGAACATGGGAATATGTTACCAATTCATACTGTTTGTATTTTTAGAACCTGATCAATCTCAAGAGCGAGTCAGCAGCGAGGATGATGAAGAGGATAGCAAGGAGGAGGAAGAGAAGGAAGATGATGCTGAAGAGCCAAGTTTTGTGATGGGAAGAGGATGAGGCCTTTCAGGGACAGCTGAAAACACTGTTCATTGCTTTATATTCAGGAGCATGAAAGTCTTTCATCTCAGCCAAGCAGAACCCATTGGCGTATGTTATATCTGCTTAACGGTGAATGACCTTCACGTCACAGGCCCAAGAGATATTGATAGAGAAATGCCAAATAAGAGATTTTTTCTTAATTGCTTGTATAACTGCTATGCAGTCTGCTCTAAGTTTGCTCTAAAGAGTCAGCCATAAGTCTCTGTGACCCTAGAGTTCTTTCAAACATGGCCCAGAGTGTTTTTCTGTCTAAGACTAAAACATATCCATTACCATTTAAGGAAAATATTACTGTGAGGGCTACGTATTCTACTTAGGTCGAAGCTGGTAGCAGCAGGATACATGAATCTAAGGGAAGAGTTTAACCTAAAGTACAAAAGTGGTCTGTAGCCAGACTCTCCTGCACTGTGAGTGTTCTGAATTTGGGGTTTTGTATGGGGTCTTCGCTAACCCAAAGAAATCAGTTTATGTTGCTAGACAAGTTCTATAGATTTTTAAGCAGGATCCCTTTTTTATTGCTAAAATTTTCCCTATTACTTTTCTTCCATGTTTTTTAAATGAATAAAGGGGATGTGTTGGATTGTTTTGTCTTCTTTTTATTTTTATTTTTTTTTAAGAGGATTTCAGTAAAATAGAGATGCTTGCAGGTGCTGCAGGAAGGGACAAAAAACCAAGTGACGTGGTGCACGTGAAAATATGGAAAAAGGTGTTAGCTGTATTTCGTTTACTTTTTGCTTTTGGATGTGAACAATCTTTTTCAAAAGGTTATGTCTGTAAAGCCTCCAAATCCTGTGGCGGAAAGGCTTGGAATGGAATGGTTTTGCTTGTGTTCAGCTTCATGTAATGACACTTGCCTTTCTCTCTGCTTGAGCTCTCTGCTTTGAACTTCAGGTTCCCTGGTAGGCATCGTAACATCCGTAGATGCATTTACTTATTGGTGCTTAAATGAAAAGCATATGCAGTGGTGGTTTTATTTGTAACTTAGGTTGCTGTCTTTTCAGTGTATCTTTAATTAGAAGTGCCTGCTATCTTTCAGACACGCTCATCCCAGGACCTTGGCATCCAGAATGTGGTGCTACTTCTTCTCAAGCCTTTGTTAATGCCAAATTATTTAAAGCAAAAACAATAAAAAGGGAGAATCCCTTTTTAGATTTAGCCTTTGTTGAACAGTGCTGCCAGAAATCCTGCATTTTGTGTGAGCTGGCTTTGTGTAATGGCTTCTCAGTGGTATTACCGTGGCGGTGGGGAAGCAGATGTGATCAAGTGCAAGCGATGTTTGCGTTCAGCTCCCTTGTACGTACCCAAAGAGTTTAGAGCTGGGTAATTTCTGAGCTGCAAGGTCCATGTCCCCACTGCCACCCTGGGTTAGAGATCTGCATGGAATTGTTTTCTGCTTAGCCTCCGTAGAGGCAGGTGCTTCAGAGTAAGTTGTGACAGTGTTTCATCCTCTAGCGCTTAAGATGCAGAGCAGATGTTCTGCAGTTGTTGGTATTTTTTCCCTGTGGAGAGGGATATCCGAGTTAGGACTTGAATCCCCCTAAGGGCAGATAAGTCCTATTGATACGTCTGTGTGGTAGGATAAGCCATCAGAATGTTGTGATGTTTCTTAGCTTTCGTGGATGGAGAAGAAGTGAGAGTCCCACAGATAAACAAAGACTGTTCTGCCTCTGAGCTTGTCAGGCTTTTGAGCTGAATAAATAAGTACTGTTTTGCATTAAGTAGAGCAGATGTTGCTGCATGAGGACCCACTTCTCAGTTGTGAAGAAGGTGGACTTGAGTTGGTCTTGGTGAACTAAATGAATTGAGGTTGTGCGGCCTCATCCTGCTTCCCTAGGATGCCATCGTTACCCATGCTGAATTATTCATATGCTACATTTTCTAGGAATTTGTAGGTGAAATCCATAAAAAGCAAAGAGGATGTGTTGCTGAAGGTGGTATCTGCCTTACGGTCTTTCCTGCTGGGGTGGCTGAATGTAGCAGTAGGAGCTGTACTTGGTAGGTGTTGCTATGAATTCTGAAAAATACTATGCCATGTTGTGGTTGTTCCTGTCAGTACTATGTCTTCCAGAATACAAAGGCACTTCAGAGTGAGTGTTTGAAGGGATGTTTCTTCATTAAGACAAAATGCGAGTACTCTGGAACCTCAAAATGGGGAAAACATCGTCCATGGAGGAGGAAAAGGGAAGCGTCCCATGTGTAGTAAAATGAGGAACAATTCTACAATTGCTTCCTATTCCAAGTATAGCACCAAAAAAGCAGTAATAACATAAAGGCTTTAAACTGCCAAGAAGTTTGACCTGCTTACGTTAAATTCTTGCTCTGGACTCTTTTCTAGAGGAGTCCCTCTCCTTTCCCTGATGGAGAATAATCTTCAGGGCCTAAAGTTTGCTGCTGTTCCATTTCTACACGTGTTCCTGCAGGCTTAGGACCCCGGGAGAGAGCAGCGTTAATGCTGTAACCAAGCAGAGGTATTCGTAATCTCAGAGGTGAAAAGCACACTCAGGACAACAATCGTATTTGTCTCTTTAGTAAGTTTTTAGGAATTGTTTTCCTTTGTCTTTTCCCTCCCCCAGGCAGACGTGAATCAGGAAGACGGGGATTACCTAAAGCTGACCCATTGTGCCGCCTTTCAGCATTTTCTTTATCTCCTTTTCAGGGAAGGAACTCCCTCCTCTTTCCCATAAGCCTGTCCCTATCCTTGCTCTTGTGATGGGTTTGTACAGGATTTCCTGCTGAGTCAGTGGAGGAGGAGTGCAGGCAGACAGCAGCCTGGCGCGATAGCCCGCCTTTGCACGGGGAGCCTTTTCTCTGCCTCAGCCAGAGGATGCTGCAGCTCGGCGCAGGCAGAAGCCAGCGCTGCCTTTTGGCTTATGTAAGTGGCGACTTTTTGCTGTATAATTAATAATTGTAATAAAAGCACATTTACACCCCATTGCACCAATCCCTTCTCTGTGGAAAGACTTAGAGGTGCCAGGGCCAGACCAAGTAACGTTTTTAGAGGGGGGAGGAGGCGGCGGGGGGTGTGTGTCACCCTGACCATGAATTTAGGGAGCCGCAGACCCGATGTTTTTCCCTGCGGATGTGTCTTCACACGGAGCGGGGGGAGGCTCCTGGGGGCTGTGACCCCCTGGACCCCAGCCTGCTGCTGGAAGGGCTCTCAGGCCCTGGCGGCGCCGGGGCCAGCTCGGGCTGGCCTTCCTCTGTTTAGTAAAGCCCCCAAACCACCCACCCCTCTCCCAGGGGAGCGGAGGCGCCGGTTGCTCTCAGCGGGGCCAGCCCGGGGGCGGGCAGCCCACGCCGCGGTGCTCGGCGCTGTACAGCGAGACCGGCAGGGGGGCGGAGCCACCACCCCTGGCCCCGCCCCGCTGCCCCGGCCCAATCGGGCGGCGATCACGNCGGTGGAGACATCCCCTGCCCGGGGTGCTGAGGGGGGGAGAGTTGGTCTTATTCTGCCCGGATGGGGCTTCCCGTGCCGGGGGTGGTGGTGGGGTGTGGGAGGGGTCCCGTCCTGCCCGGTGGTGTTTTGGAGCTCCCTTGGGATGCAGAGGGCAGGCCAGCGTCTCGGGGAATCCTGTCGTGACAAAGGGATCCTCTCGCTGGGGGTGCTGTAAGGGCGGCACCTCCCCCCTGCCGTGCGGGGAAGCCCCAGAC
>VYXH01005565.1:78832-98640 GCA_013397275.1 Burhinus bistriatus | reverse complement strand
GGGGGATCCCAGCTGTGGGGAGGGATCCCAGCGGGTCCCATCCTGCCTGGGCAGGATTCCCTGGCTGAGGGTGCCTTCGGAGGAGAGAATCCTAACGGGGAGGGGTCTCATCCTGGCCTGGGGGATCCCCCATCTGAGGGGAGATCCTCCCTGTGTGGGGTCACATCCTGCCCGGGGTGTGCTGAGAGTGGCCGGGGAGGAGGAGGAGGAGGAGGAGGAGAAACCCCCTGCTCAGTCGGTGCCCTGTGAGCAGGATCGCGGCTGCTGTGGTGCGGTGAGGGGGTCGCATCCTGCTGCGGGAGGTGGGGGAACCCCTGCTTGAGGTGCGCTGCCATAAGGCGGGGGGGGGTGTCACAGCTGTGGGGTGTTTGCACCTTGCCTGGGTGGTGTGACATCCCAGGGGTGCTGCTGGGGGGATCCCAAGCCAGAAGAGAACAGGGGAAGGGGTTTCCCATAGCAAAGCGGGCCTAAGCTTGGGAGGCCTGGAGTAGCAGAAGAAGGGGGAGTAGCGGGGCGCAGGGTTAGGCTTAGCCATGGCGTGCAGGTTCTTGAATGATACTATACAGAGGAGAAAGGCACTGGTACAAATACGCTGATCGGTCTCAGGCTGTGGGGCAGAAACCTGGGTCCGAGGAGGGGCCGGTGTCCCAAAGCCAGGCAGAGAAGCTGACAGTGCTGCTGAGGCAGCGCTCTGCGGGCGGTTGTTCAGGGTGAGAGGGGGATCCGTGTCTCTCAGCCCCGGCTGCGTCTGCTTCGTTCCCTGCTGTGAAGAAATCCCCACACGTGCGCTTGCAACTGCACGGGGGCAGCTGAGATGTAAGGCACGGCAAAGGCTTTCCCCGCTACGCTGGCTGCTCCGAAGGACAGGGCTGGACAGATTAACAAAATCGCTATGAGGTGGCAATCGCAGAGAGCTTTCTGTCTTCAGCGGGGTCAAATGCATCAGTGGTGCAACGGAAGTGCGTAAAGACACAGCTGGGACAGACTTGGCCAGAGCTGGCTGTTAGGCTGAGAAAAAGGTCTCCTCCATCCAGAACGCGACAGCCCTGTGCAGTAAAACCCTGAAGGATAGTTATTTCTGTAAGAGCAAGTGTCCTAAACCTTTAACGTTGCAAGGCAGGAACATGAAATCTCTAGAATAACTCTCCCCTGGTGCAGGAAACTGGCCAAAAAGTATTACCAGAGTAGAACTGCTTAAAATACAGTGCATGTAAAATGCTTCTTTGGTCTTGTGTTTCAGCCCTCGGAGCCCTCCACCCAGTCTCTCCATGTCCGTAGCCAGCAAGGTGAGTTTGCCATCCTGTTACTGCCGGTTTGGGCTATGTTTGTGTTTATGGATTTTATTCTGAAGTTGTTTACTTATTTGGGAACATCTCTTGAGCTGCTCCAGAGTGAAAATTCATCCTTCTGGTATTTTTAGCTTATTTTTCTAAGGAAAGAGGCAAATGTGATTGGGTACTCTTGCTCCCTCTCTGTAACCTCTGAATTCATTTGTCTTTTCAATGGAATTTGTCCCAGGGGTTGAAGTTTCCTACATGCAAAGTTCCTACGCATTTTGTGAAAATAAATGGCAGGGTAGAGGCCATCAGTGTCTCAACTATGGACAAAGCTAGTAAATTCACGCCACACTATACGTTGCAGAATCCATACAGGATGTTGTCACAGGAAACAGCTTCCTAACTTTGCTGCTCACAGAATGTCTCTGCTCCGATCCTCCCAGGAGGCTTGCGGAGGGGGGGGTAGTGTTTTTTTTTTTTCCCCCCTTCTTCTGTAAAATAGGTGATTCTTCCCTTTTTCTGGAAACACAGAGCAAGCAGGGAGATTTTGTCCCTGTTGTTCTGTTCTGGGTTTGATTGTTTTGTGCAAGTTCCTTTGTGTTTGGTTTGTTTGTTTTTCTTTCTAATAATTTGAAAACTGCTGAGCAGTTCAGGAGCCATCCCGGAGTCCTCCAGGGGCTGTAATAGCGACCTTGTCAAAATCTGCCCAGAAAAACAAGTCTTGTGCTCTCGCTGCCATCCTTACTGTGTCTGAGGGGGCTGGAATCTGAAAGCCCGCCATGCTCAGGAGGGACAGACAATCTTACGACCTGCAATGCTTTATTTGCTGCTGCAGTCTAATGTTTCTTAGCGTGCCTGGAACGGCTTTGTTCCTTTATAGTAACAGCATTCGGAGTTGTGGGCTGTTGGTGTTCTTTTTATCTTTGCCTCTTCCTCAAATCTCACAGCAAACGCGGGTTTATTAGCCGTCACCATGTGGCCGGCGTACGGGGAGAGCTGGGTGGAGCCGGGGGGGATGCGGGCAGGGCTGGGGCTCCTCTCAAGCGAACAGCAAGGTGCCTGTGACCTTGAGGTGTGGCGCTGGGACTAATTAAGTACCACACCATGTGTGATTCTGGGCATGCATCTCCTCCTCCTGGTAGGAGCTGGTAGGTAGTTATAGCCAGAAGGGTCTCGTGTGGTGCAGCGCTGGGGTTGCTGCCTGCCAGCGCCGTGGTGGTCGGTGGTGGAGTTGTGAGCGTGGGGATTAGTCAGAGAATCGTGGTTTCCATTCTTTGGAAGGCTGAGTTAAACATCTCGTTTCAGATGTTTGTCAGAGTTGAGAACTTTTTGCTCGCAGCGTTTAGCGAATTCTGTTCTCTGTGTGTGGATGGCATGGAGATCACCAGAGCCGTTCGGCAGCAGCCCGGCTACGTTGTGGTGTGCGGACGGGGTGGTTTGGACCTCGCGCTTGTCCCCACTCACGGCTGTGACAGTCACCACCTGAAATAGTCTTGCTGCTTTCTTACATCTTTCAGCGTAATCTCTTGAATCTGAAGACGCTGAAACTACCTGGAAGGCAGCCCGCTTTTCCCCTTGGAATTGTCTTTTCCTTTGCCCATGCTAAGAGCCACCGGTGGGATTAAGGGAAGAGGATTCTCGATCGGATGTGGTTGATAAGTGGAGCATGAGCAGTTGCAGAAATTTAACTTCCCGCTGCAGAAGCCTGGGAAGTTCATTTGTTAACCCTACACAGCATTCGGCTCTGTGACTATTGGGGAAGTCTTGGGGGAGAACTGTGCCTGTCTAAACCGAGCTGTGATGAGCAGTGGTTTAACTGAAAAAAAAACTGGTTTCCAAAGAAAGGGCAAAAAGTGACTCCCCGAACATGCTCGCTGGCATTACTTTGGTACTCTAAGGAGATGCATTTGGAGCCAATCCGTGATGGACTGTGAAATTAACTGTCAGCTTAAAACAAAATGACAAGGCGGGGGCCCCGTTTCCAAAGTGTCCGTATGTAAACCGAATTTTTTGTTAGCGAGGAGGAATTAAAGGGGAAAGTTGAGATGCCAGCTTTGAACTGAAAAGCCAGATGCTGTGCAGCCTTCCTGAATTCCTGCTGGAGTAGTTCCCAGGTCTACTTGTTTAATCTTTCCTAGTTCTCATGGTCATTTTTAGCAATCATGGATGGTCCTTTCTCTGCTCAGTGCTTTGCAAGTGCGATGGTATTTGGTCCATCTTTTTTCTACTGACCGAGGGCAACTTTGTTTAAACGTAGCTTTTTCCAGTAGTTGATGCTTGTCCTGTCTGCTGCCTCCTTTTGAACGTGACTGTTTTGTTCCCTCAGCATTTCTCTCATCATGAGTGCTGAATTAAATGTGCCGGTGGATCCTTCCACTCCTGCTTGCTGCTCTGAACCTGGCACAAAAGGCATGGATTATCGGGACTGGGTCCGGCGCAGCTATCTGGAATTGGTCACATCAAACCACCACTCCGTTCAAGCCCTTTCATGGAGAAAATTGTACCTGAGCCGAGCCAAACTGAAAGCTTCTAGCAGAACCTCTGCTCTGCTCTCTGGATTTGCAATGGTATGTGTACTTTGTGGCAACACTTTCTGGATCATGAAAGTTTTGGTTCTCTAAAATCATCTATTAATCAGTGTTTTCCTCCTGTGAAGAAGCAGGAGTCACAGAATCATAGAATCACCTAGGTTGGAAGAGACCTTTAAGATCATCGAGTCCAACCATAAACCTAACACTGCCAAAACCACCACTAAACCATGTCCTGCAGCACTGTGTCTACCTGTCCTTTAGGACATACTGTTGTTTTCTGAAGAGGCAGGAGGCACCTGCCTGGGGGTTCTGCTCAGCTGCTCTGTTTGAGGCTGGTGCTCTCAAGGCAGCGCAGATACAAGAGCTGCCTAACAGTCAACCCACGCACGCCCAAGTCAGCCCTTTAAAAATGCTAATCCCCCACCTGCAAGTGATCCTAAATGCTCCACCAGCACTTTTTTTTTTTTTTATTGTTGCTAAACAATACAGGACCTGGGCCCCGAGGCCATTCATCGCTGGCTGCCTTCGTGTGAGGTTGCACTTGGGTGTGGAGCTCCTCCGGGCCCCTGCGGTTGCTGTGGTCCTGAACGTTATCTTAATTTCTGTATGTGTTTTTTCAGGTCATGGTGTCTAAAATAAGGTGGAGGTTGGGTCACAGTCTGCCAGAGCGAAGTTTGCATGGCGTGATCGGGGAGATCGTGTTATACGCTGAGGTGTGAGAAGAGGCCCTGCAGCCTCGGACCCGGTGTCAGAGGACTCTGTAGCCTGAAGGGAGCCAAACCTGGTATATTTTTGTCAGTGCTGCCTATTGGGAATAATCCCTGGTACTTGCTTTCCTCCGTGCAGCGCTTGGCTGTTATCTGGAAGCTATCTGCATAGGTCAAAACCATGTTAGGGAGCGAGCAAATAAACAAGATGGAGACAGTCAGCGGTCCATCAGACCTGTCTGAGCCGTGGTGTTAGCAAAACATGGCGCTGCTGCGTCGGTGTGAGCCTCTTATCTCCCCTCTGGTGCTGGTTTATTGGGAGTGAGAATTGAAACCCGTCTGGGGGAGGTTTTCTGCTCAGGAAATGGGCAGGTCTGGTTGTTCCTGAGGTCTGTCAGCTGAATGCAGAGAGGCAGAGGGCAGCGCCGGGGTGATGTGAAGATGATGTTTCCTGCAGCTCAGAAGCTGGGGGGAAGAGAGATCTCGGGAACTTTCCGCACAGCTTGCTTTGTTTTATTTTAGCTTCCTCCAATGCTTTTTCCTCCCCCGATTCCCCAGAATGTGAATCATAGAATCACAGAATGGGTTAGGTTGGAAGGGACCTTAAAGATCATCTAGTCCCAACCCCCTGCCACGGGCAAGGACACCTCCCACTAGCCCAGGTTGCTCAAAGCCCCATCCAACCTGGCCTTGAACACCTCCAGGGATGGGGCAGCCACAGCTTCTCTGGGCAACCTGGGCCAGTGGCTCACCACCCTCAGAGTGAAAGATTTCTTCCTGAGATCTCATCTACATCTCCCCTCTTCCAGTTTGAAGCCATTACCCCTCATTCTATCACTCCATGCCCCTGTAAAAAGTCCCTCTCCAGCTTTCTTGTAGGCCGCTTTCAGATACTGGAAAGCCGCTAGAAGGTCTCCCCGGAGCCTTCTCTTCTCCAGGCTGAACAACCCCAACTCTCTCAGCCTGTCCTCACAGCAGAGGGGCTCCAGCCCTCTGATCATCTTCGTGGCCTCCTCTGGCCCTGCTCCAGCAGGCCCATGTCATTCTAATGTTGGGGGCTCCAGAGCTGGACACAGTATTCCAGGTGGGGTCTCATCTGTAACATTACAGCAGCCTGGGATGACAAGGTTGGTCACCCAAAGTGAAGCTGGAAAAACGTGAGCGGGGAGTTAAGTGGGAGCAGGCTGCAGGGGAGAGAGGGTGCTTGGTCGCTTTGCGATTCCTCTCCGCTCGCCGACTGCGTGCAAGCGATGCTGGCCAAAACTTCTCACGCGGCGTACGTTGGTTTGTAACCCCGCTTGTGTGCTGAAGTGGCAGAAGGTGCCTCCTCATTTTGAGAAAGTTGAGTACTCTGCTGTAGATTTTTTTCACTCGGAAGCTTTCTTACTCTAAAAAAACCGCTCATGCGCTCGCCCTTTGTGCCTCTGGGTTACTTGAGTTCTGTGTTCGTCATTTGTGACTGCTTGCTTTAACGTGATGATTAAATGAACGGTTTTCGTGGTTGTGAACTGATCTATCTAGGCAGCGTGGTTACACGAGCAGGTGCCCGTGCTGGGGTGTGCTGTCGCTGGCGTCGCTGGGACTCGGGGAGGCTTGCAGCCCACCCACACTGCGCATCTGCAGACAAAGCATGCCTTCTCAACTCGCACAACAGAAAGTTGCTGAAAGTCCTTGGCAAACACACAAAATTAACCATTTGACTTCTGTTCTCTTTAACTGTTTAAAATGCAAGTCAAATGAATGCATAGGTATAAGTAGTGTTAATTATAATCACCGGCTTAATAAGTACACTTGAAATCAGTAACTGTCAGAAATAAAAATTTTTGCAATAAGGAATTCTCTTTATTAGCAAGCTTTTCCCCAGCTGATCATACTGGACCTTCCAGTGAAAGCTGAGGTATCCATTCCCACCAGGTTATCTCTCCGCTGGTAGTTTGGCATGCAGGTATTTGGTACACAGATGTTTACGCTCTAATAAGAACATCTATTTGGCTGTTGGTGAAAGCAGAGAAGTTATTTAGAGTTAAATACTTTCCCTGAAGCCCTGTGTGCATTTAACTATGTCAACAAATGTCATACAGGGCTCGGCTATTGCTTTATTTACTCCCCTGTCTGCGTGTTTGATTCAAGCCAGTTCCATACTGGCTGAAAATTATTACGAGCTGATGGATATTTAATCAACAGGCGGTGGCTTTGATCCAGCTCCTTCTGGACAGGCTGCAGAATAATGCGAACCTTCCTCGTTACTCGATGCTATCTCTGGCATTTCTGGCAGAGTTGGGCCGATCAGGAGGCTGTGGGTCCTTTCCAGTGCCAGGTCTGTTTGGAGGTGGGCTGTAGGGCTCCTGCATCTGCCCCAGGGAGGCTGCAGATGAAGGAGATTTAGAGGGAGCTTAGGAAACCTCCTTAATAATTTTCCTGATGGAAATAAGAGCTATTACTGCTAATCAGTCTTCTTGTCCAGTTGCTACAGGATATGTATTTGATTTAAGAAAAACCCAACCAACTAACAGGCCTACTTCAGTGATTGCTTTTACAGGCTGCCAAACCACCTGTGTGCACGTTAACACAGTTTATGTTAAGCCATTTGTCATCCTTTTGCCTGATACTATCTATCCTGGTCTAAATTTCTCAAGATGAGCATCATCTTTGTTGTGGACAGTCTGGGTTATACTGGTCTTTAAAAAAAAAAAAAAAAAACAAAAAAAAAACCCACCACCCCGGAATTGCATGTAATTTAATTGCAGTTTAATTCTAAAATGTGCTGAGTACTCAGTCCTTTAGCAAACCTGTGAGCGTGGCGTTCAATAGGGCGATTCTCAAGCTTAAAATTAAGCCTATGCTGAACTATTCTGTGGCTCAGCAGAGTGCTCAGCGCCTTGCAAAGTCAAGCCCTTGACACCTTGGCTTCTGGGAGGAGCTTAAAATAAAGGGGGCTGTTATCACGGAAGAGTATAATTGTATCAAACATGACATACTAATAGTTTTACAGACTAAGCAGCATATTTAATGGTTTTTAAATGGGTTATGTCAGCTTGTCCTCTTTCTCTTATCCCGGTCAGAGAATGACATGACAGTCTGTACGGGGTAAAGCGATAAGAGCTCGCTCACTTTTCCAGTACTTGTTCGGGTTAAATGAACTGGTTTTCTGCCTTGCTGCCCTATCTGGATGGTTGATGTTTTTCCCTGAAATACCTCTTACTGAGCCATCAGTCAGTGTTAAAAATTCATCACATTGCACAGCTGAAGCTCGCCCTAGGGAATAGGTTAGTCTGGGAGGAAACATCCAATTAGCTGAAAAGCGCTGCTCATGCGAAGGATAACAAGTAGAAATTGATATGTTGACATCAGCCAGGCTTTCAGCTTTAATATAAAGCTATAAATTGAACATGCAGGTACAATTCCTATTCAGCTTGCTGAATACTATGTCTCTGGGTATTACAGCACCCAATAACGAACAATATACCCGCAGCTTTTCCTGGCTGGTAGGGTGTGACTGACAATCCCAGCGCTGTGCAAATTCATTGTACAGAACAGTGCAGCAGAGAATAAGTCTGATCTCCTCATCCTCGAATCAATATAAGGGGAACTGCAAAGAGAACATAGGTAAGACAATGTGTAATGTGTTTTAATTACATTGACCTTGCAACAGCTGGTGAAGCTAATCCTGTGTTACTGTTTTCTCCGCTATACAAGAACTACTGTAAACTGCAAGCAGGAACCTTTAAAAAACAAAACAAACCAAAGTAAAAACCCCACGTGTTCGTAATCAGAACAAAAGGCTGGGAATGTCCAAGAGCTCTCACGATATTTTTGGTGTCTCTAATATCTTGAATAGTTGATGTAGATGTAAAATCTGGACTTGTAGAGATTAACCATTTGCCACCACAAACACACGCGTTTTGTCTTGGCTACTGCTAAATGTGTTCAGACTTGACTGCGATCCCCTCGTTCAGGCTGCTGATGGTTTCAAAGTAAGTGCAGGTAAGGCAGCGGTCATGAGAACGTAGGCACTTTGCTTCCATCCCCTCAGTCCTTTTCAGGGCTACCAACTGGGAGAGCATGAGCGTACCCTGAATCTTTCTGTGCCTAAATAATATTATTAACGAGTTATGCCAGAGCGCATGGTGCAGATTATTATACCGAGCGCGAAATGGCTGCGCAGTGGTGGTTTCCTGCGGAGTCTGGATAAAGTAATCGTGAGTCTGTTCTGGAAAATGCATCTGCCCCCCAGAATCAAGCTGCTTGTTCGGACTTTGCCCTCTCAGGACGGTGGTGAGAGGCACTGCCCCCCCGGCAGGCCATCCGAGCATCGCCTTCTCCTTTCCTTCACGCACCCGGCAAGCTGGGCCATCACCAGAGGTTTTGCTTGCTGCCAGGTAAGTTAGTGTCTGAGCAAGTCACGAAGTGCAGCTGCAGACCCAGGCAAGCCGCCGGAGAGTTTCTAGAGGGGAATGTTTGATAGTCTTGTCCGCTGTGTTTGTGGCTTCCCTTAGCAAAAGGTTTCTGCCGTCCTTTCAGGGCTGCCACCGCACAGACGTACCGTTTTTATTTCATAGGTTAAGTAATTTTACAAATTCTTACGCTAAACAGGCCTGTGCTAGGACTCCAGTTCTGATCTCAGAAGAGCCCCCTGCTCTCTTGCACTTACTCTGCTTGTTAAGCTTTGTTTGATTAAAGAAAAAATAGCCAGCTTTAGAGACTTGCTATATGATAGCTCTTGTTTTGAGAGAACAGGCTCCTATCGGAGTTGCTGAGCACACCCATAAGCCAGTAGCTGTCCACTTCTGCTGAGTATATCAGTAAGTTATTAGCTCTCAAGGGAGAAATTTGAGGATATAAATAACTTGTATCTGGGCATATTTGCAATGAAAACAAACGTACGATGTTCTGAGAATAGAAGGCAGCTATTTTAACGACGGACCAACTTAAACTGTAAAGTAGCTTGCATGCTTCCCATGGGGGGTAGTGAAACCTTGCTGGCCGCTGGCCAGAAGAGCTGTTTGCTTTTGCTTTTCTTTACGTGCCTGAAGTCGAAACTTCCTGCACTGCAGCCGCAAGTGATGAGCGGAAGGAGAACGTGTGATGGGCGGGTGGGCTAGCAGGCTGTCAGCTGCCTCCGAGCTCCACTTGTTGTCTAATGAGTTCCTTCTGTTGCGTGTTTGGTTTGATGCAGCTCGTATGGCTCATGGTTGCAAGGACAGACATGTTATTTCAGAAAACTGCAGCGCGGAAACGTGCGCGTGAGCCTTCAGAAAGGCCAAGCTGCAGAGCTGTGTACATCTTCATGGGAAACAGCAATGATCCATCTAGGCTGTCGTTCTAAAAAGCACTTGAGCGTGCGCTTGACCTTAGGTGCTCTTCCTGAATAAAGATGCTTTCCTGGATGAAAGCCTTGAAAAGAGGAGAACTAGCAGCTGTTGACAAGCTTTTTGTTGCTTTTCCCCCAGGTTGCCATGGTGGAGGTGCAGCTGGAGGTACAGTACAAGTACCCGCAGATGCTGCTGATCGCTTTCAGCGCCTGCACAACAGTGCTCGTGGCAGTTCATCTCTTCGCCCTCCTCATCAGCACCTGCATTCTGCCTAACGTGGAAGCGGTGAGCAACATCCACAACCTGAACTCCATCAGTGAGTCCCCACACGAGCGCATGCATCCCTACATCGAGCTGGCATGGGGCTTCTCCACCGTCTTGGGGATCCTCCTTTTCCTTGCAGAAGTCGTACTTCTGTGCTGGATAAAATTTCTGCCTGTGGGCTCCATCCTGAAAAATGAGACCACCAACGTCGAGAAGCCGAGCGGCCACGCAGGTTGGCAGTCGGCGCTGGTCTCTACCATCATCATGGTCCCAGTGGGTCTGATTTTTGTCATCTTCACCATTCACTTCTACCGCTCTTTGGTGCGGCACAAAACGGAGCGCCACAACCGAGAGATCGAAGAGCTTCACAAACTGAAAGTGCAGTTAGATGGGCATGACAGAGGCATGCAGGTAGTGTGACAGAGAGGCCGAGGCCGCTTCCAGCAAATCCGCTCAGCTAAGGCTAAGAGCAAAATACCTGTTTTGCTAGTTGGTGAGATGCACCAGTGATGGACTGTCTTGAGGCTTAAATATGTAAATGCTAATTGCCTGCCACATGTAGCTGTGGGTTCTAGTGCTGTTTCAGCTGCTGGGGTCTCTGGCCTGTTTCTGGTTCTACACACTCGCGTACTTAAACCAACACTGCCATGGAGTTCAAGGTCAAACCTTTATCTACCTTAACATTGGTTCAGGTAGCCAAAAATCTGGGTTTTTTTTACAAATGCAGTATTCCGTTGCCAAAAGTAAAACTGCATCAGCTGTCCAAAACACCGGTGCGTGTGTGTGTGTAGGACCTGTCTTATGTGTCAGAATTCCCTGGCTGTCGGTGCAGCAGCAATTAACTGGCAGCTCGTTTCTAGAGCTGAGCTGGTTAATGAGGGCACCTGCAGCTGACTTGAGGACGTCCAGGAAAGCACAATAGAAACTGTGAGTGTTGATCACCTTTGTTCCAAAGCAAGTGTTCCATAAATACATAACCAGACAAAAATCAGCCTTAGCTTTTATGGGTTTTTTTTCTTGCTATTCCTTACTATCTTTTTACAGCTGGGGAGGTAGAATTTCGAATTGGAGGAGGCTGGGAAGTTCTGTCGTACTTTCTTCAGTAGCATCTGTCATTTTAGATTGAATGAATGCCATGATCATGTGCTTTTTCCCAATAAGAGGCAAGAGCGCCTAGGGAAGGCTTACAGGTGTTTTAGTTTTAACAAGGACAATCTTAAAACAGAACAGTGACAAGGAATTTAATGAGACAAAACTTTGAAGGACTAGAAAAGCAAGTTTCAAGGAGGTAAGGAGTGACAGCATAGAGCACATTGTAGAAATCTGTCGCTGTGTCGTCTTCCGTTATGTATTGTTGCAAAGTCTTTGCCTGGTTTGCTGGAGAGAGCAAGCCCCAGTCCTGCGTATTTCATCAGCTGTTTGGGGTTTTTTGTCAGCTGTAGCATTTGTCTGTCAAAAAAGAACGCTTCCTTCCCCCTCCACCAAAGCAGGCGACTCCTCTGGTGGAACCTGGAGCTGTACTGGCGAGTGTGACGGAGCTGGATCCAGCGGGAGAGCTGTGTGCCATTGAAGAGCTATCACCTTTCATTTGAGCTGACTTTTTTTTTCCAGCAGCAGAGAAAATGATACTTGCATGCCTGTATTTCTTAGCAAGGGAAGCCTGTAAATTCTGTAACATCCTTATGGGTGAAAACTTCTGTAAAAATGATTTTATGATTTATGGTAACTTTGTGGAGGGAAAAGAGTGTTTTGCAATCATCAGCTTTTTTTAAGGGAAAGTAAGGCTTTCTGCCACACAGGGCTGAAAGAAGCATAAGCACATTTTCTTGGCCCTGATCCTGCGCTGATTTCCTGCTCTGCTCTCAAACATTGTGGTTGCAGAGCGTCCCAGGCCTTAGAGGTTTCTGAAATCATTAAGGATGTTTGTAATGTTCCATTTAACCCTGGTCCCTTATTCCACTGGGATTTGAGAAATCTAATGGTAGTGTATTACATGTCAGCTTCCCGGAACGGGGAGTACGCGCAAAGCCCAGTGCAGCAGGGTGAGACTATCCCTATATTCCTCTCTGGCGAGGGCCTTGGGAACCCAACTGTAATCTCTCTTGTTTACGTGCGAGTTTGAGCACTGCTGAACAAGTTGCTTAGCACTGTGTCTGTGGCTTTCATCTGTTGTCCTTGCCGCAGTTGGCATGTACCATATTGGCTGATGTGCAGGAAAGAAAATAGTCTTTGTGTGCTAAATGACTAGTCGGTACTTAGGCGCATATGCAAAAAATGAGGAGTGTCCTCCAGGAAGTGGGTGGTCGTGAAATTCATACGATCTCCCCAGGAGTCTGCCCTCTCTCCCTCCTCTTTTTACCATAATAAAAATTAAAGGTTTATACAACAAAATCAGAGTTGAGTTTTCTGCCAATCATTACACACGCAGGCTCTTCTACCAACAAAATTTCTATTGTGAGGCCAGAGCCAGACCAGATAAGATGACTCTCTCACCTGTACTTTGCAGTCTCCTTAAACATCAGTAATAATAGGACTCTACGTGCTATGGAGCTCAGGAGGTTGAGGAAAGTCTTGAGCCATTTTTGTAATTAAAAAAAAAATAAAAAATCAAGTTTCACAGTGTGCATACAGTGCTGTGAAAGTAATGCAGCTCATTTGGAAACAGCCAAATTGTTCATTTAATTCTTTGCAAATATAATAAATTTCAGCAAATGGAGAAACGCAGCAGAAACTGTGCTTGAATTTTGTAGAATAACTTGGTGAGGCTTTGGTGGGATTGGATTCAAGATAAGTCTCCAGACAGCAGATCAGTGACTGGAGTGGGATAGCCTTACTCTAGCAGGGAGTCTGAGGTACGGATTGAGATGGTGTCCCAAGGGCAAATGCACTTAAAACAGAGTAATAACGTGCTTTCCCATCTTTGCTCTCAGCTTTGTATTTTGTGTCCCTCTGGGCGGTGAGTTCTCCCTTCCACGAGAAGCCCATGGGAGTGTTTTTGCTCTTTGACTCTGGTATCTGGGATCTCTCTAGGTTACCCATCACCTTCGTGCTCTAACTCCTCTCCTTCGTCTTTCCCAACAACAGCATTTGCTTTTCTTGCTCCTGCCTCTCTTCCTCCAATCTGTTTATGTTTTCACCCCTGTTGGGTCCAGACTTGTGTTGCAGAAAGATTGCCTGTGGTATCAGCCACGGTAGTTCGTCCGTAAAGGAGTAGGGACGTTGTACTTGTCCGGATGGGTGTTTCAGTGCTTCGACGCCAGAAAATCCTCCTTGCTTCTGCTGCTGCTCCCCCTTGCCGTGGCTGTCAGCAGGATTCCCATCAGTCAAGCGTGGAGATGCCTGCCTTTCCACACCACCGCCGGTGTCCCAGCGGGGCTGGCAGCGCGCTGTGTCACGTCTGGCTTTGCCTGCCAGTGCCTGGCCGCATCTTGTCCTGTGCTGTCACCTCTCTGTCGTTCCCGGGCTGTCTGTCGTTCCTGGGCTCTACCCGAGTTTTGTGTGGCTCGGTTCCTGCGGTGCCTGCACAGGGATGCTTCTCCCAAGGGTCCTACCCTCAGGCTGGGACGTGTCGAGGGTCTCCCCTGACGTGTGTTAGCTTTCTGTACCAGCCTTGGCCCTTGGTTTGGGAAGGCTGTTGCCCTAATTCTCTGCTCTCTTGGGCCGTGACTCTCTGGCCCAGGTCTTTCCTTGTTTAGGCCATTTCTCCGGTTTCTGCAGTGGGGCTCACCTTGGCTTGCTGCAGGGCATAGCCATGATCTCGCTCCAGAGTCTTGAGTCCTCTTTCAGATTTTTTGGAACAGTTTTTGCCTGGCAGAAAAATGCCTCTGCAGGCGTCAGCACTGGAAAGACCCTTCCTAAAGCATGGAAGGAGCTGTCGTATCATTCCCAGGCACCTGCCTAGGTTTAGGAGGCGACTCCTCGCTTCTAACCTCGTTAGCAGGAGTCAAGACCGGGCATGAATGCGAGCCGGAGGGAGCTGCCAGAGCAGTATCAGGTTCTCCCTTTGCTGTGGTTAGTGGCAGCTCTTACTCTGCCAGCTCTGTATTTTTAACATTGCCCTGGGGCAGCCCCGGCTCTGGTAGCTGCCGCCCCCTTGTTTCGGTGGATATGTGACTCTCGGGGAGGCTTTATAACCAGGGGAGGTGGAGGAGATGTTGGATTTGACCAGCCGGGCTTGACCCACGTGACGGATGAAAGCAATACTGTGCGAGAGCCCCGGGTGGAGCGCGCTCTGCGGTAAGCGCTCAAATATGTGGAAGTGTTTATAGAGGGCTGGTGGGGTGGGTGCAGCCGCAGAGCGAACATCCTTCGGTTCCCTGACACCGGGACTTGGGGACGGGCAATCCCAGCTTGTCACGGGGATGGAGGTGCAGGGTGGCCGGCCGGCTGCGGGACTGGTTTCTCGCACTTCACGTTCTCCTCTTGCCTTTCTCTGGCTTTACGTGGGATGTCATAATGTCCTTTCTCTTCTTTCCCTGCCTTAAAACAAACAAAAGGGCCTTAGAGTTTCCCTGCTGCTGCGGCTTCGTTGTCTTCTAAATCTTGTTGCATCGACTTTTAAGACAGTTTCCTCAATACCCCCCCCAACCTCAAATTCAGATCCTGGCACAACTGGGTCAGCGTGGTTATTTTCCAGTGAACTTCTCGCAGGCTGTCTCCTCTGTACCCGTTTCAAACAGGGCGGTTTCAGTAATTACTGACTGGCTGAATTTGGAAAGCGTTCCCGTGAATACCTGGGTGTACGACTGGGAGCTTGCCTTCTGCCCAGGGTTCTAACGATGATGAGTGCCAAGTGCTAGGAGAAAAAAAATAAATCTCTGTATTTCAGCTTTGCCTGTTTTTGTTTCATCTCTGCATGAACGATATTTAATGTAGAACAACAACAACATATGTAGCTTGGTTATTGTCCAGCTGTGTGGGAGAAACTGGATAAACTTGCTAAGTTTTATGCTTCTTGCTGATTTCAGACTGATTTTTTTGAAAGGCAGCTCAAGTCCTCCAGCATCCTCTATGGGTTAACTTGGGTTTTGCCTTTTTTTAAAAAAGCTTAGTCAGATATTATCCTTCTCCTTTTAAAATACACAAGTAGAGAACAATTAGATGCGCTTCCTTTTAATGAGGGCCCGGTTCTTGGCATGTGTTTTACAAGTGCTAATCTTGGTTAAGGAGATAAACAGCTGTGATAGGAATTCCTCTAATATGAAGACCACTAAAGTTTGTCTTACATTAATAATGCTAGCATAGTGGCCGAAATTACATTTAAGAGCTAATTATTTAAGATTAAAACCTCTTTATACTTTTCTCAGATTTCTATGGTACTTGACAGTCCAAACCAATTGTTAAATGTTCTGCAGCGCTGCGATTCTGGCTTTTTAGGAGAGAATGTACATGAAGTTTTAGAAAGTAATACAGAACCGATGGGTGCGTAATGGCATTTTGATCTAATATGATGAGCAAGAGGCAGTTTAACGGACGAAAAATGTCAAAAGATAGACATAGCAATGACTGTGTAGTGACTAAGTTAAGTTTTGGACTTCAAAAACATCCAGACAAACCAGGTTTTGGGTCAGTATTTAATTATTTGCATTTTTTCATATTTAAGATACCAACTAGGAAGAGCTGGAATTTTCTGGCAAGAACAGCGTATTCCCGTATAGTTTGATCGAGGCAGAAAAATTCAGCTAACAAATGCAGAGCACAAAATGAACTAATATTGTGTGTCTCGTTATTGTGGCACTCTGATTCATCAAGAGCCATCATCTGCTTTCACTGCGGAGAGAATGAAACAGCAGGTACGCGCACAGAAAGTATTTTAACAGGCTGAGAGCACAAATATAAATCTAAAAGGGAGCATTGGAAATAAGGGCCAAACATTAATGGAAATACTTGATTGCCGCAGTTTGCTGAGCAAAAAGCAGGTCGCTGGAGAGGCTCAGCGCTGAAAGGATGATGAGGATACGGGCTGAAGGCTTGCTTTATCTCTGAAAGCCTGCCCTGGGTTTCCTCCCGTAGCGTGGCTTTGTGCTGAGCTCCAGCAGGCTGCCAGCCGTGTCCTCCTGCTTGGCCGAAGGTCCTCTGCTCCAACGGCAGCTCCAGGTGCTGGCCTGGGGACATCACGCTCTCTACGGCTGCTGAGCTCCGTGGACACCAGCGGCACGGTGCTGATTGCACCAGTCTGCCGGAAAAAGGTTAGGAACCGCTATTTCGAGAGCACAAGGCCCTGCTTTTGGGAGTGAGCTGGAGAGGTTGCAGACTATGAGAAATTTCCTGGGATAAAGCTCGCTGTGAGCAAGCGCGTTGCATGTTGGCTGGCTGTGTCTGCAGTGATGGGTTTCTGTCAGAGAGGGCATGCTGTGTCTGCCGGAACCGCTGCTGGAGCACCTCGGTGACGGTCGCCAGCTGGTCTGGATGGAGGTTTGGGGTTTAGGACTGCCCGTGGGAGCCCCTCTCGCGAATCCCTGTTGGAACTATCCCATAGATGTCCGCAACTGTTTAAATACTGGGCTAAACTGAAACTGGTTCATCGCAGCCACAAAGGACTGTAGTTTTATCTGTTAGCTTAAACTGATAAAAAATATCCTGATTCACCCAACTGACTTCTAGTAAGTGTTCTGTTGGGTGAAGAGCTCCCGCCCTCGCAGCGCCTGGAGCAGAGGGCAGCGTCTACGGCAGGAGTGCGTTACTATACGGTAAAACCTGTGCCTTGTGCCAAGGAAGCACTTCTCAGGCGGAAAACAGCTGGGCAGGGACGCTGAGATCCCACGTATAAATGTGTCCCCTTTCCTTACCAACTAAAAGCGGGCAGTGTTGTAGAGTGGTGTTTTACTGCTGCAGGTGTGACTGTGCTGAATGGTTTTGATGACGCAACTCTGTTTATTAAAGGATCACACTTCTTCCACGGCACAACTTCATTTTCAAGAGCGCAGAACTTTGTTCGGAGCAGACAGATGGCCTCAAATCAGCTTCTGCTACAAATGACTACTTGAATCTTAGGTACAAGGCATGATTCAAACCTGACTGCTGGAGGTGCCAAGAAAAAAAATGATAGCCGCCAGTGTTGCAGTCTGTTGCCCAGCTTATTCCCAAAATCAAGCTCCTGCTACTGAGAGTTGACAGCAGGGTTCGGAGATGACAAATGATTAGAAAATAACACAGTCTGTGCAAGTCTTTGGTCTGAACTCTGTCCAAGCTCTCTCTGCACAAGAGTCGGCATCGCCCCTCTGCAAATGCCGCTCTTTGGTCCCAGAAGATATAGGTCATACACAGTATTTATGGTTAATCCTCACTGTTAGAGCGTGAATCTTCAGCAAAGGATAATTACTTTAATTAGTTCTCAGTGTGTTGTATTATCTGTGGAGAGATGCTTGCTTACCCTCCCCCCCTGGAAAGCTGATCTCTAAAGGACCGATCTGAAGCGGGTGAGAAGATAGTCGTGTCCCTACGGCACAGTGCAACGCTCAAAGCAGTATGACAGAACCGAGTACGGGCCAGGAAAGGTTAAAAACTGCTGCAGGGCTTGGGCTGAACCTGTGCCAAGGGCTGTTTGATACTCAGCTCAGTTTAATGATTCTAAGTTTCTTTCTTGGTTTAATTTAAGTATTTAAGAACTGGCTATTTGCTTTTTGTATTTTGTTACAATACAGCTAATGAATACAACAGCTCATTTCTGACTTTCGCCTAAATGCTCCCGTTGCCCAGGACAGTCTTCTAAGAAACAAGCAGCCCACCCCTTCCTTGCACTGTCTTATTTCTGTTTGTTACATTTCCATTTGATTGAGCTTATCTCTGTACACACCTGGTTCCTTACACACACTTCAGAAAACCGAGTTGTACAAATTCTGTACTTTATTTTTCAAATTTCCTAACAAAATCACACTGGTCTTCCTTGAAATGAAAGAGCTATTTCTAGCAGTTCTTTACCCAGTTGCTCATGCCTTCCTCCAGTGCTGAACTCTGCAGACAGCTCCCTGAACGTCACACAGATTCGGCGATGCTCTATATGCTTGCGGTAAATCGCGTGTTTCCACTTGTACCGTGCATCACCGTACAGCACCACTAGAGACCTTTGGGGTAAGTGAATGGCAACAGTCACCTCTTTACTTGGAACAAGCCTTGGGGATAAAATGCAGTTGATTCCCTCTTCGCCTGAATTTTTGCACGCTGACGTCTGTGTAAAAGATCCAGGGGGACTTAATTCCCCATTTTCTTTACTGAAAGTGGGAAATAATTGGATACTGTCCTCTGAATCACAAGACATGGATAGCACGGTTTTTGAGAGCAGGTTTAAGCTAACCAGACGCTCTCCCCAAAGCCACCAGTCATCAAAATGTGGGTCGATGGCAGAACCTCTTTCTGGCATGTAGTCCAGATTACATTGTTCAACAGGTAAGAAACCGCCTAGTACAGAGCAGGCCTTCATTTGTGCCACAATCTTTTTACTGAAACTTGGCAAACCGGTAAAGCTGCCAGCTTTCAGCCTTTGTTTCTTGAAGTTCACTTTAGGTCCATAGTCCTGTTGGAAAAGAAGAGGGGGGGGAAAAGCTAGTATTAAAGAAAAATCTAGGACAAGTCTTTTTGTAGAGGCTCTGATGCCTACAGGGCTCACGGTCAAGAGTTTTGAGTTCTTTTCTCGCGTCTTCCAGTGACCTGGTCATCAGGTTGCAAAAGGACTCACTCAGTGAAGCAACATTAATTTCTCTGGAATTAGATTTCTCACCAGTAAAGTAAAACCAAACTGAAACACCCACTTGTTTCCCTTGGAGATTGTGTGAACTATAATGCCTGAACACGCACCACCAAATACCGTTTGCTGTAACTATCATGTATTTTTGCAAGAAGTTGACTTTAATTATAAGTAATTCTTGCAATTGATTTCAGGAAAAGCTTTCAAAGGAAAACATTTAATGAAACATCTAAATATTTTGGGGGTTAGCTGAAAATGGCTTTCCTTTTCCAGAGGGATCTAAGAACAAATGTGCTTCTCAAGTCAAACCTGTTTCTTCCGGCCAGACTGTGATGGTTTCCAGTCATCTCGATCCATCAGTTCAACTATCTCAGATTCTTCATCTTCACTAATGAACTCCTCTGTCAGAAACACCCCTGGAAATGGAAATGCCCAGCCAGCAAATTCCGAGTGCTCATCTCCTTTAGCTAGGCCCGTTGCTGGACAGTAAGTGAAATTATCTTCTCCCTGGGGAAATAACAATGGAGAAGAAAAAAGCAGTGGGGGGGAAAACTTACCAAGATAAGGTATTCTCATTATTTACCCCTGCAGCCTTGATGTCTGTACAGGACTCTGGTAGACATGAGAAATTTTACAGCTGCTTTTGGGGAAACAACTCTTCCCTGCTTTTTTTTTTTTACAGCGCCAGCATTACTGTGCTGCTTGCTTGAAACCGCTTTTCTTTCCGAGTAATGTCTTTATCCTGCAAAGACAGGGAAGAAGAGATGATCCTCGGTGCCAAACGTGTAAGGAGATTAATGGTCGGTATTCCTTGGGTTGGCTGTAGAGATACAGTTTGTCATATCAATAAATGTTGAATGAGGAAAGTGGATAAAAATCGCGGAGGCCAAAAGGCTAAGCTATTTTTTTCTTAATGTACAAAACCCAGGTTAAGGTCTGTCTTGGCTTTCGAGGCTGCTGTGTGCATCTGGAGCGTTATTCAGGCGAAGCCACAGGGGCTCTTTCACAAATACCCCAGGGGCCGGCCCCGGGGG
>VYXH01005565.1:63048-78732 GCA_013397275.1 Burhinus bistriatus | reverse complement strand
GGGGGAGGAAGCGCCCGGACTCGCTCTCCCAGCAGCCCCCGCGGCGCCGAGCGGCGGTGCGGGGCCCAGCCGCGGCGCGGGGGCTGCTGGGAGTTGTAGTCCCGCCACCCAAACGCACGCTCCCGCGGGGGGCGCCTCAGGCCGCGGGCCGTGCGCCGGCCCTCACCGCGGTCACCGGGCTGGAGGCAACGTGAGGAGGAGACCGCGGCCCAGAGCCGCACCCGACCGCCTCGGCGCGAAGCCAACGCCGCCGTCTCTGCCCGCGGGCGGTGCCGCGGCCTGCCGGTGGTGCCCCGCGGCCCGGGCAGGGTCCCAGGGGTTGTCGCCGTCTGAGGGACCGACCGGGACCGTCTCGCTGCCGGGAAGCCGCTGACAGGATGGGCTGACAGGCCGGCGTTGTCATCCCCAGCGTGGCGGTGGCGGCACGGCGGGCGTCGTGCAGCGCCAGGCCCGCCTGGGTTGAGGCGAGGCGGTGGTCCGGCTGGTGTGGGGTAGTTAAAACTGAGCTCGTTTTTACCTCTGTTGCGTTAGCCTGGCCTAAATCGACACCCTGCCGGAGGACTGCCGACCCCCGGAGGTGTTGGTGGGGGGCAGGACGAGGGTTGGTGGTGGTTCTCCGTTAGGCCTGGTGATGGGGTTCGTTAGGGTAATTAATTGCATGTGCCTTGTGCAGCGTCACCTGTGATGTTGTGGTGATGGGGCCATGGTATGGTGTGGTCTTCCCCGCGGTTCCTGTGGTGTCACAGCTGTGTCTGTGGTGTCAGCGTGGTCAAAAAGAGGGTGACGGTGTCAAGTTTTTCTTATAGATACTAGAGCTTCGGGAGGTTTGTTACGTTCAGCAGGTAAGGGCGTGATCCTCAGGTTTGGCTTTCAGTGACAGCTCTGTCACTTGAAGGATCAAATTCTGAACAGCTGCCGTTCACACCGTTTTTCAGGGTCAGTGCTCTTTATGCTGTTATAAAATATTCCATACGTGAAGGATCGTCCTTACTAACAAGCGTTAACAAAGGAGTGCCCCGTTGCTCATCAAAGCCAACAGTCCAGGTGCTGTAGGCGTGTTCTGGCGCTGAAGTCAAGCCTAAGGACAGCTTAGAGCCTCGCATGTTCCTCGTGATTTACTGGAGTGGTGTTTAGGCAGCGGTGAGACTAACACAAAAAGACAGTAGCGAGCCTGGCCTTGGAGCTCTTTTCTATTTCCCTCTCTTGGAGTCTGTGTCAGAAAGAGTGGTAAGATTTCATAAAGCTACTTCGGCCCTATCGGTGATATTATTCTAAATATCAGTGTATCTGTGTGTGTACGTGTACTGTCCTGTCCACAACAATGCATGAAAGCATCTGTTAATTACCATTAATGTGCAGAATGCTGTTGATTTTTTTTCTTGGTAAGGAAATCGTGTTATTGATCGGTGGGTATTTACATTTCTGGTAATTAATTCAGTTTTCCAAAATTTTAGGGAGTTTAGAAGTTGTCAGCCGAGAGTCTGTCCCTCTAGTCAGACCAGTGAGCGTACTGTGTCGTTTCCTTGGGAGGAAGACATTCACAACAGGTGTATTTATTCCTACTGTTGCTGTTTATTTGAAAGCGTGTCGGAGTTCTTGGAACAGAGCCTGTTGCTCAGGAGAGCTACAAACAGGTAACTGCGAGACTGTCCTAGTCCTGAGTGCCGTCACCCTGTGGACAGCTTTCATCTACAGCCAGTCTGTCACTTCAGTAGCCAAGGGAGGTATCGATGTTGTTTTGAAGGTGGGTTGGGTTGATGTGTTGGGAGCGTGTGCCCAGTGTACTAACAGTTTCTGGTATTTTCATTTCAACTGTGTAAAAAAGGCAACTTCAAGCACAGCAGAAAAATCAGTAGCTAACCTCATAACTTTTTTCCCTCCCTTTTGGAGTCAGTTGAAAGGACTTCCTCTTATTCCCGTTTGTTTTACCAGGAAGGTTACGAGAAGAGATCCTTCAGCTGACTGATTAGTGACACCAGCAGAGGGGCGGAGATTAAAAATGTCAAAAATTACTACAGAACTTCTTTTGGAAAGAGCGGTTCCAAGATCTACGAGGCTGCGAAAGATCGAGACGCTGAAGTAAGTGCAGACAGGTCCATGGAAAATTCCAGCTGAATTCAGCCTGGGCGATCCTTTTTTTGTCTTTCTTTCCCTAAGCATTTTTACTGAAAAAAGAGAGATGGTTACAAAGCACGGAACAGGAGATGGCATTCTTGATGCAGGATCAGTGAGCACCAGTGGAACTGCATTCACTAGATAGGTTATCAGCAGTTACCACTTCTTCTTACCATTTATATTGTATATATACCTTTGTTTTGTAAAACTGCTTAAGGCTGGATCCTGATTTCCTAACCCTAAGATACACTCCCTACCCCCAACACACCTCGGTCTTTGCTAGCAATTGCTTAATGTGAATGAGAGAGTTTCTTCTGTCCTGGATACTGGGGGTTTTTTTTCCTCTCTCTCCATCACTTTCCATCTCCTCTAAATCCAATTATATTAGTACCTCAGACATTGCAGAGAGGGAGACTAAACTCTGACACGCTTAGAAACCACTAAAAACAGTTTTGTTGCTCAGATCCTTAACAGAGGTCATTGGAAATACATGTCTTTCCAAATGTTTAATACAGTGAATTTCGCTATTCCAGAACTGGTCAATCCAAGTGACTCAGCTAGCCAGTTTCTGGCTGGTGCCTTTGTTGTTTTTGTTGCTGATGTAAGTGTTTTGGGTTTCCTATGTACACTTTAAAGTTATTTTAGTTTGTCTTGTGCTAAAATAATTTTTTTAAGACAGTATCTCAAAAGTTTTGTCTGTAGAGTATAGGCTGCAGTAATCTGGGTAACAAAGTGAATTTCTAGAGTGTGGCTTTTTCTGTGCAGCTTTGTACCATGATTTTGAAGGGTTTTATTTCAGAAAGTCCATTTGGGGAGCACTGTGTTGAATTTTTCCCCAAAATCACATAGTAGACACACTCAGCTTTGCAGCTAGCTGAATTCTGTTCAACCTCTCTTATATGCTTTGACTGGCTGGTTAGGCTTCCGAGATGACAAGTGAAGAAGAAGTGGTCTTGCTTCCTAATTTTATTTACCTCATTTGTTCACACTTCATTTATATTTAGAAGGCCTTTTTTTACTAATCATTAGAGATGGAGATTCTGTTTGTTAAAGGAACTCAGGCTTGTGTCCTCAAGAGATGTTGGCTGTCAGAACTAGAAGGTCCCTTTGGAGCTCAACTGAATGATCTAATCAAGTCTAAATGACCCTTCTTATAATACGCAGTTTTCACTCTTATGGAGAAGGGGAGTTTTTTTCCCCTCAAATATTGTACCTACCTCTTCCTCTTTCAGGACAGAATGCTTCTGTTTTGGTGGCAGCCTTGGAATTTTGTTAGATAGACTTCCATATTTTCCATTGGAAGTTTTTGCAGCAAAATTCACTGTAAAAGAAATGAAAAAAATATTTTTTTTTAATGAAGTTAGTTCTTTGAAAACAGCCAAATGATTTGAGGACCTACTCTGCACTTGGCCTGAACTTAACTTCTAATGCAGAGAAGAAAAGTTTTGAGCCAGATCAGCAAACTGGTCCAATTTGCCACGTCATTGTGTGAGTACAAGTGTCAGCATGAAGTGAGGGGAAGGACACGACTAGCCTTTTGGAATCACCATAGTCTTTGTGAGATGGTGATTTCTAAAAAAATTAGTGAAATAATGAATCTAGTGCATTCTGTGGACAGGGTAGGCTGATGGTGTAGTGAATAAGTGTCTTGTATTGCCACAGCTTGTTTTGTTGAATTTACGTTGCAAAAGAATAAAATACCAAAATTCTTAGAGGTGTAGTATTTTTTTCTATGAAGAAGAACTTTTCTGGTGATTCACTGCTCACAGCCAGCTCTGTCACCTCTAGGAGGCTTATCTGGATTGCACGTTAATTGTACTGTGAATACTTTGGTAGACTCAAGTCTCTGATGGTGTCTGTTAACTCAGACACGTGTGCTTGTAGTCCAGACAAGGAAAAGCAGGTTTCATCAGATTTACTGAGTGAGTTGTGCTAGACTGAGAGGTGCCACGAGGTGGGACCTTGTGTCCTGTGAAAGTCAGCACTTGTTTTTCCAATGAACTGCGGATGGTTGACATTCTCTTTTGTTTTCAGCCTGTCCAAGCTGCAATTGAAGACTGGAGACTTAGACCCACGTTTGTTTTCCCGTCTGAGGCATCTGCAGAAACTAGATCTCTCTGATAATTTACTGGACAAATTTCCCAACAGTCTAACCCTGCCTGATCTGCGCGTCCTAAACTGCAACAATAACAAACTGGAAGATGTAACTGCTCTGAAACAGTTCCCTCTGCTTGAGGAGCTAACCTATGAGAACAATGTGTACTTGACAGTGAGTTACCTCCCATCCTTACAAGCTGAGCACTAAATAGAGGGGGAGACAAACAGCAGTTACTCCTAGTTCTTATATGTTGTTCTTAGGCTGCAAGTATTAGGGCATCTGAGAAAGCAGCCAGTCTTTTTGCGCCCCTTCTCTAGTTTGTGCCACTGTTTCCCAATCTGCAGAAGTGACTTGCCCAAAACCACTCAGATATTAAAATTTGGGTAACTTGAGCTCCTGATTCTCCAGGCCAGAGTCCCATCTTAGGTAGCTTATCAGGCAGGATATCACAGAATCACAGGGATTGGAAGGGGCCTCTAGAGATCATCTAGTCCAACCACCCTGCCAGAGCAGGGATACCTAGAGCAGGTTGCTCGTGCTTGTGTAAAATACAGTAATGACTGTGTAGACATGTCCTTCTTATATGTTAGTTTTAGTGCCCCTTGTGCTCTGCAAGAGCAGACTTGCTCCTCTGATGAGGGGTTAAACTTGGTGATTACTCTAATTTAGGTTTTCTGACTTCTTCTGAGAGGCTCTGCTGACTGTACAGTTTAAGCATCTGAAACTAATTTTAGTTTTAAAACTAAACTTAAAACTAAAACTTTAAACTGGCAGCAGCCACCATCGCCGTCCCCAGATGCTTATTTGCTGCTGCATGCTGGCAGAAGTATATGTGTGGCTGTATGGTAAACTGGATTAGGGAACTGGTCTGATCTAAAACGCACCTGACCCAAAGAAGCCCTGCTGGTGTTCGTTTACTGTAGGCAGGGCAGGCCTTCCTCTCTATGAGGTGCTCACTCAGAGTTAAAGGATGCGAACAGAATACCCTGCATTGCACTCAGGCCGGAGCAGGTGAGCCTGGTTACACCGCCACCACCTTGTGTCGGATGTTAGTACTGCAGAAGCGTGATGCAGGTCTTTTGTCTGCAGTTTAAGATCCCAGCTCATAGGAGAACGTGAATTTACAACTGAAAGGTGATATTCAAGTCGGAAATGCTGAGAAGATTTTATGAAATGGTTTTTCCTGACTAAATATATTCTTCTCATCCTTGGCTGTATTTTAATAAAGGGCTAAAGCTAAAGCAAGTACCATGTGTACGATTTTTGTAACTCTGATATCTTCTCTTTCTAGCTCAACGATGACTATAAAGTAATGTTTCTTTTGCAAAATCTTCGGCTACTCAATGGCAAGGATATAACCAAACTGGCTAATCATGTGAGGCGTGTCAATAGTCGTAAGCTCACCAGCAAGGCAAGATGTGTGATATTTTCTTAATTTCTAAACACCTGAGAAGTAACTGAATACTGTGCTCAGTTTAATTGACAGAGTTGCAAACAAGCATAAAATAGTTAACAGTAATTCTGGTATGATCTGAGCACAGCCCGCAGTATGGGCTACCTGGTAAATGTCTTACTGCTGCTTTCTGTGGTCACTGCTTGCGTTTGCTCTACCTGTTCTGTGTAGCCAACTTCTGCTTTCAGTTTAAATCAGAGGAACAGGGCCAACAAGGTCTGTGTCTGATCCTCTGGTTTTTCAGGTCACTCTGATCATCATTCAAAAATGGGAGAAGCCTGGTGCTGATGTAACAGCCGCATACACCTCCCCATCTAATTTATGTTACTATACTGGCCCCGGGACAGTATGGGGAGCACAAAACCAAGCTCAGGATGTAATCTTGCTTTTTCCAGCATACACCAGGAGCAAGGATTTGTTCTTTCTTCTTCAGCTCTGCATGTTTGGAACTGTATTTTCAGTCATTTACATACACAGCTTAGCTCCTGACAGATTGTCCCCACAAAGCATGTTGTGATCTTGAGCAAAATTATCGTTCTATTATGAAAAAGGGTTTTTTTTGTTCAGTGCTGCTCTTACCATTTGTATTCTAGTTAGTTGATCTTGTTAATTCCTTCTGTGTAGCAGTGGTGGAGAGATCAAATACTGAAGACTGGGATGGCTTATTGTGCTAAGTGTTATTATCTGTGTAATACATTGTACCTCAAAGAGTCTTGGTGAGGGCTGCTCAGCCTCTTATCCTCCAGGCAACTGGGCATGATTGGCTGTAATGAGACACCAAATGCTCCCCCGTGCTGTTCATTTTGTGCTGATATCTGTGCCCCAGATACCTTTCCCTGATGGTACTGCTTTGTACCTGGCTGCCCAGTTCTTACTGCTGTGTCTGAATGTAAAATGTCTCTTGGGTCCAAGTGCTTATGGATGTGTTACTGCCCGCCAGAAACTCTCAGGTGGGAAACTCTGCTGATAGGTGAGCATCTACATGATTGTGCCCATAGTTGAGAAGCCTTTTGGATTCAAGGTATCTTTATAAATGGGGATGACATGTGCACCAGTCCTGCTCACGTACACACTTGAACTACAAGAAAACTCAAAACATCCCCGTTATCCTGTGCCTGTTATAATAAATTAGTTATGTGTCAGGTACCCCCTGTTAGTGGGGCACAGTCTAAGTTTCCTTAAGACCATTTGCTATGGATCCAGAGGCATGAAATCAGGCATTGCTTTGGGTCCATGTTGACAGTATCTGCTTCGCCACGCTCACTTAAGCTTGGTTCAGAGGAATTGGGTTTCTTGTTAACTGAAGTTGTGGTTTCAACACTGATAGAATATATGGAAGCAGTGCCATTGTGTAGCTAGCAGAGCCTCAGGGCTGCCAATTTCTTAAATGCTTTCGCAAGTACTCTTGTGCTTTTCTGCTCTGGTTTTCTGTAGTATTCTGTTGAATAAACTCAGTCTTTCTGCCTAGGTTACTGCTCACTGGGAAAAATTCTTCCGTGACCAACTTCCTGAGAAATACACAGCTGAGCAAGTGAAGTCCATCAAGAAGAAGTTCCTGAAGTCAGTACAAACCAATGTAGTATATGGACCCAGCTCACTCAGTGAATTCACCCGCTGGCGGGTAGGTTACATTTCACTTACCCTTCGGTTCTTCGGGCAAGGACTCTGCAGTCTGATTCTGAATGGATTTGATTAAAATGCTCTATGGATTTGGGTTCAGGGTGTCAGGGCTCTTGCAGACAGATGATGTCACGTTTTCTGGTTTTCTTCACTGCTTTGTTAAGCAATTACAAAAGCACTAGGACTAAATGTGCACCAAGTTGCAATGAGTGTCATTAAACATTGTTTTTTAATTCATAAGCAATAATGATACTTGTACTAATTAACAAGACTGCAGTATCCTCGGTACTTAATTATTTGCAAATAACTCTAATGGCAACCTTTAGTCTTGATGGAAGCTACATGAAAGGAGAAAAGATAATGACAGAACTGTAGTTACTCCCAGTGGGGAAAGATACCATTTAGTTTGTAACATATGTTTTAATTGTATATGCATACATACAATTGAGGCTTCCATCTCTCCTTTGTTTTGTTTCATTGCTGTTGTTTTCATAAATCTGTACCCTGGATGTCCACAACGAAGTGAAGTTCTTGGGTCACGTAATGTCAGCAGAGGACTTGGCCTGCCAGGCTGTCAGCTGAGGACTCCCCCCTCGCTTGTGAAATTCATTTAGAATAGTGGAGGCAGATATTAAAAACTCAGCAAAGCAGCTCTTGTCATTACACATCAGAGTTTGACTGCTGTTGCTTTGTGTCTTTTTTTTTTTTATTTATTGTTTTTATTACATATCCACGTATTTGCTTCTAAGGTGAAAATGATTGCAGAAGAGTTGCTGGCTTGCTCACTGGGTCTGGAGTTAAACACAGATCCTGAACCAGAGGAAAAGATGGATGAGAATGAGGAAGAAAGTGCCGAAAGCCCCAGGGAAGCTGCAGAGGAAGTGGGTAAGGTAGGTGATTTTTCCAATTATATTAACAATGTCCTTTTTATTTCTTACGAATTCAGTAGCACTTGTCAGTTTACATTTATGACCCTTTGGTCTCCAGCCTGTATTCAACAGCTGAGGCTTGTTCTTTGTGGCCAGATTGAAGCTTTCCTAGCAATGTGAAGGTTGAGTTGCTCTCCAGGAGAGCTTCCATTCTCATAGGGGACCCAAAAGGTTTCATGAGTATAGTTCTACTGACTCCACCTCTGCTTTGAGGAAGGGATGTTTTTAATGAGAGAACCGGACTGATGCATGGCCAGACTGTGATGGTGTTTGCCTTCTTTGAAATGGCTGCAGACTGAACCCCCTTGGTCCATGGGCCAGATGTGTTTTTCCACATCGTATGTAAATCGCAAGTAACTGGGACAAGGGAGGGGAGATGAAAATGAGGCTGGCTGCGTGATTGTCATTAGCTTCTGCCTCTAGGAACTCTGCAGCTCTGGGCTATCTGATTCTTGGAACCCAGTCTGTAACCGTGGGAGGGTACTTGCATTTGAATAATTACTATCTCGGAGTTACAAATCATCTGCACATCTCGAGGAAGCTAGAAACCTTCTGCAGAAACTGACAACATGCCTTACAGGTCACGGTAACGCCCAGCAAGAGGAAAAGAAATCATTCAAAACCAGGCTCTGGAAACAAGAGGTCCAAGTCCCAGTCAAACACCGAGGAGGAGGCTGTAGTTAATCCCAGAAAGTCCAGTCGTGTACTGGATGACCCAGCTCCTGATAAACCAAGAACATCGAACCAGCCAGCCAAAGAGGCAACCCCTGAGCAGGAAGCTGAAGGGACACATAAGAACGGAGAGCAGTTTCCCAAGGGGCAAAGCAACAGAAGATCCAGCCAGCTGACAGGGGAACAGAAAAGCCAGGAGCAGGATAATGGAGTTGTTAGCTTGACCCCAGTGAAGAACTCCAAGGGCAAGGTATGTTCATCAGCACCCTTGGGACTGTCTTTCGGCCTCTTGGTTTAGTGGGAGGAGCTGCATTCAGATTTCATCAGAGCTCTACACAGCTTGGAGCTCATAATTGGCCAGATATATTGTGAGTTACGGTTTTTGTTTTGTTTTTTCTTTTTTTTTCTGTTGTTGTTTTAAATCTCTCAGAGGCATCAGGGAAGGCCCCCCCCCGGAGGCAGTGAATCCCCTGCAGGGGATGGACGGACCAGCGCTCTGAGGTGGTGCACTGAAAGCCTGTTCTTAGAAATGGGACTGGCATGACTTGCTCTCAGGTCAAACTGATGGCTGCATGGGGAAAGGTGTTTCCCCCTCAGCTCAGACCAGTGGGGATCTAAAGGGTTTTTCACGTTTCTCTACAGCAGGAAATGGGGTTCACTGCTGGGGTCTGCTGGGCACATCTTTTCTAAACACTTGTCTGCTGGTTTAGGAGTCTTGAGCATTGGTGGCATCTCAGTCTCTCCTGTTCTCTGTAACACAGAAGGGCTGACAAATACTTCAGTTTAACTCAGATTGCTGTGTGCACTAGAGGGTTCTCTCAAGGCAATCACAGGCAAACCGCTGTCAGGGGAATGAATTTTCTAAATGTGGATGGTTTATTGTAGGAGGATGTCAGTGCAGAGCCATTGCATTTTCTTCAGTGTCACAGTAAAGGCAACAGCCGCGAGGATTTTAAAACGCAGCTCTGGTCCTGTGTCTTCGAGCCATTGCTAGACTGTGGAGCCAGGAAAGGTGAGCTCTTTAAAGAGGTTTGCAGGATTTCCAGAACCGCCTGGCTCTGGAATCCCAGCGGACTCCATGCGTTAGACCCCTGCTCCTTCAAGCTGTAGTCTCCATTGTCAGGAAGAGACTTGCTTACACACTACTTTGACTTTGAAAACAGGAGACTGGGAGAGCACCAGGCAGTGATAAACTGCAGTCTTCATGTGTTGTCTGTGAACCTGGGAACTTCTCACCTATTCTTTTCATCTTTCAGATCCCATTGTGAGCTCCTCCAGAACCGTGGCAACATGTGGAGGGGAATCTGTCTGTCTGATTGACTGCGAGACGGGGACGGTGTTGAAAAAGTATAAGGTGGCTACAGAGGTAGGTTGCAAGTGGGAAGAGTAGACATTGAATGGAAATACCATAATCCATTATAATTACATACATGTATACATAATATATATTAGAGTTCTGAAAGGGTTTCAAGCATTAGTGCGGACAGGTCTTAAAAGGATGAAGACAGATAGTAAACATTTCTTGCTTATCCTTTTAGCCTGGTTTGGCTTTATTTTTTATTAAAGATTAGTCTGCCTCTCTTCTCCTCACACAGGCATGCGTACGTGTTTCCAGACTGCTAAGGCTGCTTGACAGCATAGAGGAATAAACATCCTGTTTTGATAGTTTGTGTTCTTCTGAGGGTTGTTTCGAGATTCGATGCTCCGGCTTGAATAGTCATGTCATTTCACCTGAATAGCTCTTGTGATAGTTGTCTTATCTCTGAGCTAACAGCCACCCTGCTGGCTGTTCTCTTTTACGCTATTCTTGGTTTCTTTCTGTCCTAGGAGTTTTTCAGTGTTGCATGGACAACCCTCACAATGGTAATCAGCGACAGTCGGAAAAAATCTCATAATATCTTGGCGGCTGCTGGGAGGAGAGGGATCGTCAAACTGATCCATGTGGCGGCTGACTTCTGCTATGGAGAGATAAAGGCTCATAAAAAGCCCATTGCTACTGTCTGCTTCAGCCCAATTCGAGAAACTCACCTCTTCAGTAAGTCTTTGGTTCAGAATCTCTTTAGCTCTGTTACCTAACGTAGAAAAGGCTGGGCTTCCTTAACAAGAGGGATTGTCACCAGTGCGAGCAGGTGCAGGTAGGGACCACACACACATACAAAAACCATGGACAGACGTTATGGAGAGAGTATTGTTAGTCTCACATAGCAGTAATCTACAGAAGGTACAAATTGTTTCAGCCACAGAGCCTGACTCTTTAGCTGAGGTGCAGCAGCTCATGTTTCTCTCTCAGTAGCTCTCAGGGTGGCTGTCACGCATGCATTAGCCACAAACAAGCCCAGTAGTGGATCCGTTCCGCAGGGATGAGTAAGAAGAATGATAGCCAGAGCAGCCTGCTGGGGGCCAGGCAGCGAGTGGTCAGCTGGCAGGGCTCTCTCATGCATGGCAACAGGGGCAATGCAGCATATAATGGGCTGTTGGGTTTCATTTTTTTCCTACAAGCAAAACTATGCGCTTAATTGCTTTTGAGTAGATGAAAATCTTTTTGAGTTCTGTGCTCGTCAGAAATTTTTATTCAGGTCCTGATGTAGAAGAGAGCTTTGCCACGGTAGGGCCCACAGAGACTGAGGCTTACAGACTGGTGGGAAATGAACCATCATACTACAAATTGCAGCTGCATTGTCAGGCCCGTAAAGTAAGCTGTTACAGAGCCATTCAGACCACACCTACACCCCACAGCACATTGTTTCTCTTGCCTACAGTTACCCACATCCTGGAGTGGTTAGAGTGCTACATGAACCATTCAAAGTGGAATTTTTTTAACACACAGGTAGCTGTAGCGGATACTTTTCAAGAAGAAGCTCGAGCAGAAAAAGCAGAAGCCTAGAGGGATAAGGAAGTTGATAGTACATACATATAACAGCATGGACAGCGAGGCTCATTATATTGCATAGAAAAATTTATAGTGATGAAGTGAGAGTCTTTGCATGCCTGTTTGGGGACTGGACACTAACCTGTTTACTCTGAGTTTGAGGGGTGCCATCTGATGAGGATCCAGATTACTCTGAGTAATCTATTAGGGTTGTTTCTGCTATGGGTGTATCAGCTTGGTAACAAAGACATTAAGTGTCTTTCACACTTCAGTGCCTCACTTTTCCAGTAGGAGCTGCCGTGGATGTGACCACAGTAAGCCATGGATATGTGGAATAAAGCTCGTATTTTAAATTCCACTAGAACCCATGACCAGAAACATAAGCTCAAAGGGGCACTAATTAATGAACTTGTGAAGCCACAACTTAGTAATGGACACTAGGAAACAAACTTTCTTCTATCTGCTCGTCTCAGAGCACAGGATAAGAATGCAAATTACTGACTGTGCATGTTTGACAATGTCTGTGAAGTGGTGTTGAGCCAGGAGCCTCGGTGACTGCTGCTGTGCTTTAATGAGCTCTCTGATGCCACAGGCCTAGAGTGTTACAGCCTGTGACACAGGTAGAATTTCGAGCTAGCACGAGAAGAGCCAGATGAGCAGCGGTGTCACTACCTGCTTCTCTTCTGTGTCCCACAGCTGCATCCTATGACAAGCGAATTGCACTCTGGGATATTGGGATTCCAGACTGTGACTACAATTTCAAAGCAAGGTAAAGGTTCAAAAACCAGATGTGGCCAGTCCAGGAGCCTATATCACGTCACAGCACCACTTAACTATGTGTTTTCTCTTTTTTTTTTCTTTTTCTTTTTCTTTTTTTTTCCCCTTTTTAGCCAGCTGCTGGTGCTGGAAGCACTCTCCATTCCATTACGGATTGCCCTGGTCCCCACCTGCCCAGATCAGTACCTGCTGGCTGGCTGTGAAGGCGGCTGCTTTGCCTGGAATATAAAACTGGATAAAGAACAAAAAAGCAGGTGAGAACTGAAAGTTGGAGGCATGCATTTGCTTTCCATAACAAGAAGAGGTAGTCCTAGCAAAGGCTATTTCTAACCAAGGAGCTCTGAGCAAAAAAAAGCAGCATGTCCTACCAAGCTTAAAGCATACTCCCCTTCCCATAGTGGCAAGAAAAAATACTATCATAATGCTAAAGGAGTGTTCAAAGCTGGCAGCCCTGAGCTTGTACTGATGCTACAGTCTAGAAGCATTGCAGGCTGCTTTGAAAGAAGGCTGAAATGAGTGTAATACAATACCCTAAAACTTAAGGGCATATCATCTTGAAGTCGTGTAATGGAGTGTAAATTCTTGGATCGAGTGCCAGTCTCACAGCAAGGCCTGCTTCTGGTACGTGAGGTTACCCAGGAAACTGGCACTTCGTGGGAGCACAGAAAAAAAATTGCAAGAAAGAAAGTGAAATCATGCCCTGCTGACATACACTAATCCTGATGACTACAAAAACAGATGAAGTAAAACAGCAGTCTCTTAAGCAAACGGGCTTCTGCTCTATTAATAAACCCAGGTGGCTGAAAGCATAAGTGCAAGTGGGAATTCATCCGAGTTTGGCACACGAATTGCCTTCTCCTGGGTTCTGTACCCGCTTGCCCTTCCACTGCTGCCCATTGACTCATTTCACCCTTCCCCCTACTCTAGGCCTTTTGAAGCTGTATTCCAGTTTCCTGATGAGGATGGAGGCATGACAACATCTCACAGGGTTGACGGTTTGGCTTTTCTGAATGATGATGTCATCGGTGAGTATAAACACAATAGTCCAATCCAGAAAATCAGTCAGGCACTTCAGCATGATGAGCAGAGGGACTGAATGGGGTATGACTGCCTCCTCTTTAGGTTTTTGGTGGCTACACAGAATGGTGTTGTCTCCCAGAGTCACTTATCTTTCCCTAAAACGTGGGCTAGATGTGCAAACCCGTCTCTGAGCAGGACTGGACATCAGATGGACCCATCAACGCTTGGCCGAGCACTGCCGAAGCGGAAGGGAGGATTGCTCCTTTCTGCTCAAGGGCTGGTGGCAGCAGTATTTTTTTCGCAGGGGAATTGAGCGTTCCCACATCTGGGAGAGTGCTTAGAGCACGGGCTGGGTCTTTCTGAATAGCTGATGCTTGTTCTGCAGTCCAGGAACATAAGCGTGGGACTGCAGATCCTTCTGCAGCCTCCAATTATCATGAAATAAGGTAAAGGAGGCGAAAACAGTTGCTGCTGCTATTAGGTCCCACATCTTAAAAGCCATGTTCTGGATGGACCACTTTCACCAGAGGCCAGCCTTTGTTTTGAGGCATTTCACTTCTCGGCAGCTGACAGCCTCTCCCCTTTTTCTTCCCTAGTTTCCAAGAGCTCTAAACCGGGATGCATATACCTGTGGAGCTGGAGTCGGTCTTTTGATTCAAAAGGAAAAGGATGCCAGCGAACGATATCTGCAATTATTCTAGCTGAGCTTGAGTGGTCCACGACAGACCTGTCCTACCTGACGCTCAGCACCTGCCCAGGTAGGCAGCACCCTTCCTCGGGACGAGCGGCGAGGCCGTACCAGTCACTGCAGCAGAGACGGCTGCACAGGTCCAGATTTACTTTGAACAGTTGTGCATGCCTCCCCGGTCACCTGTCGGAGGAGCAGAGTTGGAGGCAGAGGCCTGGATTTCAGTCCCCATCAGAGAGAGCGTGTCTGTTCTCCCCTCTGCAAGCAACAAGAGCCCTCAACTCCCTGCACTGCAGCTCCAGCAAAGTGCGGCAACAGCCCAGCACCAGTATAAGTGGTATAGCTACATAAATGCAGCTATACTCTGCCATACAGCGAGGGAACAGCTCAGGCTTACGGCATTACACGGACTGTACCATGCCAGCATGGTCTTCCATGTACAGGTCTTCAAAGCACACTGAGCTGATGGCTTGGCCCTGTAGCTTTTGTAGAGCCATTTTAAGGCTTACTGCAGCTGAAGTAAGGGGTAGGAATGCCATGCACAGGGCAGCTGGCTTTTAAGACTAACAAGGAATAAACAAACCTGATTTGATCACCACTTGCCAAAACCAAAGTCTGAAAAAGAACAAATGCCAAAACATTTATCACTAGTTTTTCTGTACTAAAGACAGCCAATTTATCTTTAAATGAATTTACTTTTTTCAGAGCAAGGTAGATTAATAGATTTGTGCTAGAAATAGAGTTTTGCTGAAATAGAACACCCTCTCCTGGAATCCTACAGCACTGTCTTGAGCTCTGGTTTATAGAGTGGCCCCCCCAGTTCCACGCTCGTTTTCCAGCTTCTTCTTTTGGTCTTACAGCAAAAGACTATGTGTTCTGTGGTGATGAGAAGGGGAGCGTGTGGATGTACAACCTCTCAAACTGCACCACAGCATGGAGCTCCCCAAAGGGAAAACGCTCAGACAGGAGGATCCCTCCCACACAGGTAGGTGTCATTTACCCTTTGGGGCTGAGCTGGGCCTCCCTCCCTCCCCCAGTGGAGCTGACCCGAGTCTGCTGAGCAGATTTACACCAGAACGTGCCAACGGTTTCCTCTACATAACCTTCACAAGCAATTAAAAGCAACCTTCAGAGCGTGACTAGGGCCATCTTTCCAATCTCACACAAACACAACTCTGACAGGAATTAAGAGCTGTACAGGAAGTCCATTTGCTCCTGCGTCCTGCAGCTCAGCAGCTTTTCCTAGCAGAAGGGCCCTGGGTGGTTAAACTGGAGAGCCTGACAATACAAGCACGCAGACACCATTTCCCTGACGGGCTGAGGAGGGAGAAGGCAGAGTGGCTGTTCCCTGGCAGAACTGCACACAGGAAAGAGCTCACTGCCTCTGTATGCTCATGCCACCCTTCTTTCTTTTTTTTTTTTTTTTTTTTTTTTTTTTTTCCC
>VYXH01005565.1:0-42136 GCA_013397275.1 Burhinus bistriatus | reverse complement strand
AGGGGGATGGTACCAGTGTGGGGACCCCCCCAGACATGCCCAGCCCCACAACCCCCTCCCCGCCATGAATACCTTGCAAAGACCCACATGGAAAACACCTCACAGCCCCTCCGAGCCCCCATCCCGCTCTGTCCTCTCCCCCAGAGGAGTCACCCAGGCCTGCGGCTGTGCCCGTCCCAGCCAGCGCCAGCAGCACCCACGGCAGCTCCATGGTGGTGTCCCAGCGGGGCTGGACGTACCGCCCTGCTCCGCTCGCCCCGTCCCACTGCCAAGGGGATGAACTGCCCCACGAGCCCCCGCAGTGGGGACCGCCTGTCCCTAGGAACTGGACCCTCCCAACCCCACATTCCTGCACCGGTTCTGCCGGCCCAGCAAGATCCCATGGGCAAAGGGGCCGGCTGTGCCTCCCAGGTCACCCGATGGTCCCAAACCCCCGGGGCAGCCACCCTGCTGGATCCCAGAGCGGGCTGTGGGGGTGCAGGGCACAAACTTGCCATGTGAAAGGGGAAACTGAGGCACAGAAGAGGCACCAGAGGCACGTTCAAGAACGGGTCAGCAGAAGTTGGAGGTTTCGTGGGGGCAGCGAGTGGTCCCGCACCCCTGTTCACCCCACCAGGACCTGACTCCCTGAAGGTGCTCCATGCCCACCCAGCACCTAGAGCCAGGGAAGGGGTGGGCCCGTGCCCGGCTGGTTTTGGGTGCAGCCAGCCTTGCCCTGCGGGTGGGGATGTACTCCAGAGCCATCACACCCAAAACTCACCCAAAATCCCAACTGTTCAAGGCAAACCGACCCACCCAGTGCCAGGGGCGCGGAGGCACTCAAGCTCCAGAGCCACCCCATGCTGACATTTCCCCATCCATCCTTCCCCCTCGCTGGCAGCGGGGAGAGGCCATGGCCCCCCTCCCAAGCCCTTGGGATGTGGCCAGGGATGACAGTGACCTGGGAAGTGGAGCTGCCCCACGGCTTGGGGGCCCCCACCACCAGCTGCTCTCCATGCGAAGGGGTTCAAGTGCTCCTTCTCTGGTGTTTGCCAAGGGCCCTGGCTGCCCGCTCCTGCGTGGGAGGGGATTTTCCCCCCCCACCTTCCCGAAGGGCCCAGGACTGCGCCTTCAGATTACGTGGAAATGGGGCATTCAAAGATTACACAGTCCAGCTGCAGAGGGGAAAAACAGGCGCAGCTGGAGCCTCCATCCCTCCTCCCTCCTCCAATCCTTGCCTTACTCTCCTCCTCCTTACCCAGCAATACCTGCCCCGGGGTCCGCAGATGCCCACGGGGACATGTCAGCCCTCCATCTACCACCCCAGAGCCCCCCTTCGCGCTCCCCGGCCAGGTGCCAGCGGCAGGGCGAGGGAGACAGGGTGACGCAGGGGGACACTGAGTCACAGTTTCAGCTGCCAGTACCCACTACTGGGACGCGGGGCCAGCATACCTGCGGGGTCAAGGCTTGGCTAATAATAACCACCCTGCTGCAAGTGAGCCGGCACCGCAGGGGGAAGGGAGAAACTCCCCCCGTGGGTCTCCAGCCAGGGCCAGGGGGACCCAAAGCTTTCAGTCAGACCTGTCTGGTAGCATTATAAGCACTTATTTGGGGCTCTGTCCCCTCCCAGCTCCGACCAGCACCATGGTCTTGCTTTCACCCCATGCCAGCCCTGGAGCCTTCCTCCTCGGCTGCCCCGGGGCAGAGAGGGGACCCGCTTGGAAGCATCTCCCTGCACAGCGGTGCCCAAGCACCTGGCTCTGCTGCTTTCCACCCCTTTGCCACCTGCATCCCCCTGTTGCGGGGGCTAAGCTGTCTTGGGGCTCAGCACCGACGTGGCAAGGATTTTAGGAGATGCCTCGCATCCTTGTGGCGGAGGATGCGACAGTCAGGGATGTGCCACTGAGCATGGCCAGCTCAACACCACGGTGCCCCAGCCCTGGACCTGCCCAGACGCGGGGAGGCTCCAGCTGATTCACGCACAGGAGCATCTGCTGAAGATGCCTTGGGCCACACTCAACAAGAAATTCTTGCTTTGTACAGGGCTGGGTGAATCCTGCTCAATTTTTGCTTCAATTTGCTGTTTTGATTGCTGGGAGAACATGATCTGAGCATAGAAAGCTGAGGTTTAAACTTGAAACCTCTCACTTTTGCAACCAGGGTGGGAGAGGAGCAGACACAGCCCATTTCTGTAGCACTCAGCAACACAAGACACGGCCCTGCTCCTCCCAAGGAGCTCCTGTTCTTGCAGCATCCTGACTTTGCTGGCTGTTTGAGCATTTTCTCCCTAACATCTGCAGCAGAGGGCAACCAGGAGGCTGCGAGCACAAGACTGACACTGGGGAAACCTCCAGCTTTTGACAGCTCCTAAAAACCTTTAATTTTTATATTGGCTTGACAGAATATTGCATCTCTGCTGGTCCAGGACACGCTGGTCCCAGGAGGACACCGAGCCAGCAGCTACCATGAAGCACAGCCACGTCCCAAAGCTCTCGGGAAGGAGGTGAAATGGCAGATGGCACCAGGGGCTCTTTTGTGCCAAAGGGATTTAACGTGGGCAGAGCTCCGAGGACTTGCAGCCGGGGCTGGCGGCCACAGGGAGGGAAACAGCCAGAAACAGCTCTTAGAAAGACCAGCTACCAGGTGACAACAAGCCTGGGGACAACACGCAGGCAGACCACCAGGACTGGGGCAATATCCCTTTCATAGGGTGCTGGCGCTGGTAGCGGGCAGAGCTCACGGTGCAGGAGGGTGCCTTGCATCGCTGCCACCACCGCCCAGCCAGCAGCAGAGCCAGGGAGGAAGGTGGCCTGTCACCACCTGGTGGCACCAGCACTCTCTGCAGCAGCAGCACAAAGCAGGTGAACAGCCTCCTCCCTGCAGAGGCTTCACCAGGCACAAACAGCCCCAAATTGCTGCCATTTCACCTGAGAGAGGGGGGAAAAAAGAGGGGCAGATCCCACCAGAAGGACTTCAGGACGATAGGAGCAGAGATGGCAGCTCACGGCAAGAGCAGGGGGCTGCGATTTCCCCCAGGATGGACGCTGCCAGGTCCTGCCAGGTCACCTCTGCTGGCACCGTGGCCACAGACCACCAGGCTCCAGCAGGCAAAGCACCGACAGGCTGCAACCCCTGACCCCTGGGACAAGCGCCCCGTGTCCTGCTCCCGCAGGGATTTATGTCCCTCCATACAGAGCTGAGCTTTCCCTCCTTTCTCCTGGCTGGATCGTGTGTCCTCAGCTCCGTGGAGCAGGCTGGTCCTCCAGAGAGGGCTACCGAGCGGGGGAGGCACCCCAAGCCACCAGGCAGCTTGAAGGCAAAGCAGTGACTTGCTGTGGAAATGAAGTGTTTATTACGACCAAGCAGAGATACAGGGACAGGAGGGAGGAGGCTTCCCTGTAAGAGGTGCCTCAGAGACAGGGAGCTGCGGTGTGCCGGAGGGAGGCCCCCGGGTGCTTTCCAGCTGGTCTAGTGGGAGCAAGACACCCCATCCCGTCCCCAAGCATTACCAGGGCAAGGTTCTGCCTTCACAAGGGGGTCTGTCGCCTCAGGACCACTCTCCCAGCCAGTCCCAGATGTGGCCATCAACCCCACCCAGAGACACAAGCGCAGTTTCTACAAAAATATCCTTCCCTCACGAAAAAAAAGACTGTACAGAGCAGGCAGGGCTCCCACGGTACAGTGTTATTGCTCAGTGTGACAGGCGGTCAGACACAGGAACTTAAGGCAACAGGAATAAGTGCACTAGGTGGGCCCCCCGACGCGTGCACGGCACAGCCGGGCCCCCACCCCAGCTCATTGTCTCAGGCAGTCCTCGGTGACGCCCTGTGCGGCCAGCTCCGCCAGCACATTGTCCAGGTAGTTGGGGTCAGGGTAGCCGTGGCCGCTCAGGTTTGTGTCCATCTCTGTCTTGTGGTGGATCTCATTCCACACTACTGTGTTGCTCTCACCGGTGGTACTGGAGGTGCCCACTGTGAAAATCAGGCGTCTCTTCCAGGCCACCCTCAGGAGCTCCAGGACCTACAGATGGAAAGAGAAAAAACAAAGCTGGCTTTCAACACCCAGGAGACTTGAGCCATGAAAGCAGCTTGCTAGAAGCTCGACAACCTAAATCCCTGCTGTAGTAGGAGGCAACCAAAGATCCCAGCATCAGAAGGGATGTCCCTCACCTCCTAGTAACCCATGTGGTGACCCTGATGGGAAGGACCATTCCCTGTACATGCTGGTCTTCCAGGACTTGAAAAATACTGGCAGAAGTTGAGACAAACATACCCACCTACAGGAAATGGGGATGGGAAGAGCCAGCAGACAGACCTTCCACGCTCAGCGGTTCTCAGTGCAAACCCTTATAACTGCATAGCCCAGGAGGGTCTTCCCAACAGACCAGATAGGATTTTGTTTAGAAAAGGGATGGAGGAGAACAAGTCTTCACAGTCAAAGCTGTGAAGAAGCAGCAAAGATCTTCACAGGCAGAGGGATTACAAATACACCTAAGGAACCAACAGCACGGACAACTACCAAGAATAGCTGGTCAGCATCATGGAAACAGCTCCCAAAAGCAACCCTGTTGTGCCAATCCACCGACACAGGATCAAAAGACAACCTGAGAAGGGTCATGTTGTCAGGGTGTGACACTTTACCTTTCTGCCCTTCTCGTTGTCTGGTAGATAACAATAGCGAGGAAAGCCTCTTGCTGTGTAAGGCATCCCAGGGTTGGGGTGCTCAGGGCCCTGCAATAGATAAGACGTATTTGCAACAGACACGTCCACCTGCATATGAGTTAGACAATCCCTCAGCAGCAGGATTTGACATAGACCCATCTCAAACCAGCTCTTCCATGTAAAAGCAGCAAGGTGTTGCTGATCCACGAGTATGAGGTAATTTGATTTGTTCTCATGGGACATGCTAGTATCACAGGTCCTCCAAGAGCAGCCTCCTGCTGGGATACAAGGCCAGCTCTTCAGATTACTTAAATTCTGGTGGGAGACAGCCGCAAACCACAGCTTCTTCCATGTGGTCTGATGACACCCCAGAAAGACCACCCAGCTCAAACCTTTGCAAGCTCACTGCAACCACCAAAACCTCAAGACATGGTGGTGAAACCAGACGTTGGGATCCCTCCCACCTCGTGAGCACGGGGCTGAGTCTCCTCCCTGCTTCATGCAGACATTAGCCTTTACTGCAGGTGAAAGGCTGTTGTAGACCCTGGGGCCACTCTCAAAGTGGGAAAAGATCTTTCATGGAGGAGACTCAAGTCACCCATACGTTGAAGAACAGCCAGTGCAGCTGCTGGCTCCAGGCACCTCAGCGATGTGCTGCCAGCAGGTACTGTACTGGATGCCAATACTTTTCTGGGAAGCTCTCGCAGCTTGTGCTATCTGGCAGTGGCCATTCCTGCAAGCGTGCTGTGCACTCACCTGGATGCCTCTGCTGATGTGATACACAATCTGGATTGTCCCGCAGTCCTTGTGGCCAGGCAGGGACTGGGGGAAGGTGGAGACCTCCATCTTCCCTTTGGGCTGAATACCAGTTTTCTCTCCGTAGATGGTTTTACAAGAGGGGCACTGCAAACTCCCATCCTGTGCGGACAGAAGCAGGTATCAGAGCTCCACAGCCAAGTCACCCGGCCACAGGCGACCTGGTAGGGATGGGCCAGCTTGGTACCTTGTTCCCATTGGAGTACATGGCCAGCATGCAGAGCATGTGGAAGGAGTGCTGGCAGTTTGTCAGACGACCAACGGTCTCTGGCTTGATTGTGCTGCCCTCACACGCGTCGCCGTAACCTGAGGGGGAGGACAGCTTCTCCATGCAGATGATACAGTCCTAGAGTCCAAGACAAAAAAGGAGAAAACCACTGTGTAGTGCGAGCACGGGCTGGTCGTAATGACTGACCCACCAAGGAAGCGATCAAGGAAATGCATCAGGAAGATTTGCCTTCAACTTTAATCCTTCCCTTTGAGGTTTAAGGGCACAGAGACAGGTTTCCTTGTCTGGCTGGTATCACCCCACCCCACCACCTCCTGGACAGCACAGGAAGAGAGCTGCCATCAGTCAGAGTGGGAACTGAGTATGGGTATGTCCTGCTCCTCCACAGACCAGCTCCAGTGCAGGGTTTTGATCTCCATAGTTTTGACCTCTGTGAGCACTGAGAGGAGACCAAAGCCAAACTCCCTCCTCCACCCCAGGCCCTGCAGCCAGCTCCAAGGGGAACAGGGAAGCATTGCCAGGATTAGCTACTCAACCCACACCGTGCTTTCCCTGTCACAGTCCTCTGACGAGGACAAATCACCAGTTACCACACGCTGAGGCCTCTCCACCTAGCATCAACAGTGCCATTGCAAGCAGCAGTATCTACCACATGGGATGCCCAAGGAAGGATGGTCCTCAGGCATCGCCGTGGTTTTCACAGCACCCCAGTGAACAGGCCACTGGGCAAGCTGGAGTCGCTTCACTGTCCTCTCACCTCATCAGCAGGAGAGCCCTTCACCTCTTCCAGGTACTTCTTCACCACCGCTTCTGGCTCGGTTGGTGTCGCTGCACAAGGAGAGATGAGAAAAAGAGAGGAGAAGAAATCAGATTAATGTGAGATATGACAGGCACGTGCAGGCTGAGCTAGAGAGAAGGGGGACAAGCAAGTTACTGGCCAGGATGGCAAGGAGAAATGTCAGGGTTAGAGGGGGAGAAGAGGCTGCTCCAACTGATCCCTACAAGTCCGCAAAGGCTTTGCTATCGGAAACGCTACCACTAGGACTGTGAGTGCTGCAGACAGGAGAATGCACGAGCAGATGTTGGTGCCCTGTGCTGTACACCCAGGGGTCTGCCTGTACCTGCAGTGCTCCAGTTCTCCCCACGTACCCCAAGCGATGGCAGCCAGGTCCCAGCTGGACTTTCTTTGTGCACACCAGAGACCAGCTAGGATCAAACTCAACCCAAGGACACTGTAGTCTCACTGGGATAGAGGATTGCATCATCTGTTTGACAAAGAAGAAAAGGCATTTCCACATGGCTCCAGCTGAGGTGGGACCTTCTCACACCCTGCAGCTAGCACCTGATAAGGAGAGACGCAGCTTCACTAAGCTTCAGGCCCCATTTTGAGTATGGCAGCATGAGCCTCACATCCTTAGCATGAAATAGCAGCCTTTCTCTCAAAATTCCACATACTCACATCCAGCAAGACACAGCACAAGCCACAGGGTATATAAAACAAACCAGCTTTATAACAGGTACCCTATGTGCAGCACATGACACTGCAACCTTTGCATTTTCCTAAATATAGTCCCTGTTCCCCAGCCGTGGGCACCCAAGCAGCCCACCAGCACTGGCAGCCTGGTCCGCTCGGAGGCCTTATGAGATTAAGCAACAAACATCACACAACACCCGGACCAAGTTACCACCGAGAACATCAGCAGTAACCTCAACTCCCAGCCCACCCTTTTGGAGCTGCCTAGCGAGGCTTGGCTTAAGCCAGTGAGCACTGGACACCTCTGCACGGCGCCCAGCCCCAGGCAAGAGGACATGAGCTCTTTGCTGGTAATCAGGCCCACCACAGAGGCTACCAGGCTCTTCCACCAGCCTACAAAAGGATGTTATGACTCCACGTGGCAGGATGCAAAAGAGAGACCTCTCACTTGGCTCGGGGGCAACCGCTCCCTTCCTTCCCAAATCTACTTCTGGAGGACATCAGGGGAAAGCAGTGCTACGACAAACGAGCTGGCAAAGGTGTAACTCTTCCTTCTCTGTTCTCCTTCATCCCAGCTGACCAAGACACTGGGGCAGTCTGGGGAACAAGTTTGTGGCCAGACAGGCCACAAGCATCCATGCCCAACAGCCCAAGGCCTCATGAGGAAGTTGTACTCCAACACTGCCCCAAAGAGCTCTGCTCCCGAGCTCATTTCTAAGTCACCGTAGGACATCAACTGTATTTTAGCACAGAGAGTACTGCTACTCCAAACTCCATGCACTCAGGTGGACACAGAGCATCACCACATACAACTGCTGGGCATTAGACCTGTGGGTGTACCTGCATGACATGCATCTTCAGCTCTCCCCATCCACTTTGGTGCTTTCAAGGAAGATGGGAGGGTTCACAAGCATTGCCTCTGTGGCTGAAAAAGCCGTGCATCAAGAAACAGCCACACTGGAGCCAGCACTGAGTTGCTCTGCCACCCAAAAAAGCAGTCTCTGTCACCAGGAGGAAGGGGCGGGTGCTATTTTCTGGATAACTGCTGTTCATGGTAGAAGCAAACATGGTGAAGCAGAAGAGAAGGACTGCTCACATGCCACAGGTGTCATTAAACAGGCAAAGACATGGCACAGATCTTGTGTCACGCAGGAACCCCTTGGTCCCGTGAATGCCACCTCAGCAAGCGGCTAGTGCAATGGGGGCACCTCGACAGAGAGCACAAGGTCACCCTGCAGCGCAGACAGCTGGGTGAGATGCAACCAGAGAAGAGACGCCTTTTCGCTGCAGACAAGCTAGCAGAAGAAAGTAAGGCAGAGAGCTAATGTGGGTGGAAAAATCATTTAGCTAAGGAAGACTGATGAACTGGGCGTTGGACTCTCCTAAATGAAGACACAGTCATTAAGATGAGTTATTTTCAGAAGGGGATTCCTGGCCATCCTGAAACACGTGATTTCTGGTAGCAGGAGGAAGGTATGACTGAGCACAGAATAAGAAAAGGAGCCCACAAGGTGAAGGGATGCTCCCTCCGACTGCTGGTGCCAGGCAGGAGGAGAGATGCCTGACACCTCAGGCAGAGCAGGGCTGTGAGGATCCCCCTCTGGAGACCCTTAGCCAGGAGGCAGTTACAGGATAAAATAAGCATTAAGCCAAAGAGCAACACGGAAGCAAATGTATTCTGCTTCAGGGGCATGCCAAAATCCCCTGGAAAAGCATTTCCAAGAACTGCCGTGAGAAGAGCAGGAGACAAACAGGAGCCTGGGAAAGCCCCAGCCTTCCAGCTCTCAGGCCAAGAGCTCAGCAGTGCCAGGAGCTGCTTCAAGCCCTCACCACCAGATCTCACAAGGAACGTGGGTCCTTGTCTTGTTTTTCCCCAAAGGAGAGAAACAGGTGCAGGAATCTTCTCTGCTGGGACCTTGCTCGCATGCAGCAGATCAAGAGCTGCCAGCCAGGAATGAGTCGCAAAGGGATGCGAACAGCCTGAACTGTCTCAGCTTATTGTCAGAGCTCAGCTCGACTCTTACTGCGCCTGAAGTTCTCCCAGCTGTGCGATCTGTAATGTCCCTGCTCCAGGCTGGCAAACACAGGGTGGCACTTTCCACGTGTGGCAGTTGGAACCAGGCTCTGGTTTGCAACTGCAAGAGACCTTCATGGTCACACAGGAGACAGAGGCTTCAGCTTCTGCTCTGCAGGCTTTGGAGAGGACTGTGTGAGCAGGGCTAGCTGCTACCCACTGTTAACTCCATCCGCTTCCACAAGTAACCCGATCATGATGACCACCATGTTCTCATTCCTGAGGGTCCCATGTACCTGCCAAACTGACCACCAAGTCCTTCTCCATCTGGTCTGTGTTTTCCAGGTGGCTCTTGCTGAAGTGACCTTCTTGTCTCCTCTGGCTATGCGCTGGAGAAAGCAATGCCAAAAAGATGTGCAGACAAGGTGGTGAAGACAGCAAGGGAAGCGAGCAGAGAGGGTGTGTTACACCAGCAGCAATGCCTGCCCAGGACTTGGCAGAATGCCCCAGCTCACCTGTTCCCACCTGCACAGCAGATCTGAGCAGCGATAGAGCAATTCACCTCGTTCAGGACGGCGGAGGATGCTCCTCCCCTGCAGCCCCTGCTGCGCATTTCTCTTGCTGTTGACTTTCCTTCCTCTGTAGCAGCTCAGAGAAAGAAAGAGATGACGTGCTCAAGAATTGGCCAGGCTCATTCGAATCAAATCAATGAAAAGAGACAAAAATCCTGGTGAAAGCTCTTTGCAGAGTCTGTGGGGTACAGCAGGGATTTTGGGCAAAGCAAATGGCATTACACCACCTCACCAGCTGGCATTAGGATGGAGCTGGGGGCAATGGGACAGGCAGAAGAGGGTGATGCAGCCCTCAGCCATCCTTAGGAAACCCATGCCTGACGGGTTTGCATTGTGGCATCTCTGGCCCGTTCCTGTAAGTTTGCTGTGATAATGCTCTGATGCATTTAGATCCATCAAGGCTGTCTGGAGAGGGAAAGGGCTGGAAAGCCCAGATGCTTTAGAAAATCTGTCCCCAGCTGCAAGTGCTTGAATGTCCAGTCCCAAGGAAGCCTTTCAATGCTGAGAACTTGGTTTCAGCAAGGGTAGCAAAGCCCACACAGCCTTCCTTGCCCCAGAAGAAAGGCTCTTCCTTGAGCAGACCAGCACATCCGGCAGGTCACATCCCAGCAGCACAGAAGGGAACCAGAAGCAGGCCGGCAGGCACAGCACCTGCCATGGCACGAGCCGTGTATGCTTCAGCGCATGAATCACTTCCTTATTGGGCCATTTCCTCCATAAAATGTTTGCCTCCAAATCTTTGTTCTAGCCATCCCTTGGGATCAAAGCCTGTTCAGTCCCCAGAGTTTTCAGGATTCAATAGCAGACTGAAAATGCAATAGCAGAATTGACCGATGCTGTTTATCACCAGCTGGCCCAATGCTGTGCTACTGATTTATCTGGGATGTGAAGGAATGTTTACCATTCTTTCATTTACAAAGAGAGGAATAATGATTTTTTTTTTTTCTAATGCTCCCCCTTCCTCCCTGTAGATAAGTTGCTTGCTGAAGCAAGGGCTTTCCATGGGCAACATTTAACAGATGTGTTTTGAATCCTTCCTCACCAACCAAATGCCTGCAGCAGTAACATACCTCCTTCTGTATCCCAAAATGAGCCATATGGTTAGCATCAGACTTTTTTTTGATACTTATGCAGGCCAGACACAGGTTGTTTTTAGTTATTGTCATGGACAGTCACCCTGATCATCTCTGTCCACTGTTCCCTGGACTTGCAAAGGCTGGACCTACTGGCCTTAACCCCCAAGAGGGCTGTCCAGAGATCAGGAAGGTGAGAGGAGATTTGGTATTAAAAACAGGTTTCTCTACATTCAGCATTTCAGCAGGATAACCAAGCGACGGGGCTGCTCTAGTCATGACAGAGTATCCCTGCTATTGCAGCCTGTCTCCTTCAGCAGATGGTCCCCCATGGGAACAGCAAACAACCCCAGCTCCGAGGGGCTCCCCAGTCCCACCCATCCCATAGGCACTGGCATGGTTCCAGCTGCAGATGGACGGACATATGGGGAGCAGAGTCAGCTGGGATTACTCCCCTTGTCTAGCCAGATCCCATCCTGCTTGGTAGGGAAGGATGAGCATGCTCATCTCCTCTCCCTCCGTACTGCAGCACGCCATACGTGACTGCCCATCCCAGAGAAGACATGCAGGGAAACCTCCAAGGCAGGGCAAAAGTGGACAGTGATCCCATCAGCACAGAGGATAACAAGTGGCACACCAGACCCAAACCAACACCTTCTCCCTTCAATTCCCCTCCGCAGTAGCTGCCTCCACACCCGAGCAGCACGGCAGTGCTCGGAGAGAGCTGGACAAGCCACTCATCTCCCTCCTGGATAGCCGGCAGGGACTCAGCCTGCTCTGAGTGCAGAGTCAGCAGCACCAGTGCAAGGCAATGGCTGCAGCAGTCCGAGGAAGCGCAGTGCCGCGCTGGCCGTCGGGAAGGCAGTGCTGATCCATCTGGATGGCAGACACTGCCAGGCCGTGTGCCAGCACCGATAACGCAGTGCCTGCCTGGAGACTACGGCTTCTCAGAGACCTGCAGCACCCACAGCACAGCACTCGTCTGCACCAGAGACAACATTGCCAGAACGGCAACAACGTTAACGGGTCCTTACTAATTAGTGCCTTTGTTTAGGCACCCAGCTATTCACCAGGCTGGCTGCAATTCCATGAATGCTGCCTCAATCCACGTGCAGTCAGGCTTTGCAGCAACAGGAGGTAGCACAAAGGGGCTCGGCAGGGAGATGCTGCACCCACCACCACCTATTTTGGCACCAGTTGTAGTCAGCACAGTGACAGGCCTGGTGCTGGATGCACAGCTCTCCCTAGAGCTCTCTGTAATGGGAAATCCTAGAGAGGTGTGGGAAGGGAAAAGGGCACATGATGCAGAAATTCAGGGCATAAAATGGGCCCATCTCTCCCTGTTGGCAGCTTCAGGGTCTGTAAAGGGAAAAAGAACAGTTCGACTGAAAGCCAGGCCCACTGCTTTCACTGCAGAACTGCGTTCCTAAGCCAGGAGGGGTGTTGGACAAATACAGCTTGTTCCTAGGAGGGACTGAGCACCCTCTTCATCCCAGGAGTCGTGCACTCTGCAGGACCGGCCTCCCTGCCCCCAGTAAAGGGGATCTCACTTTCTAAAACGAGAGGGGACATTATAGCAAACTAAAACAGAGGAAGGCACCCCTTCTCACGGGTCAGTGCTGGAAAGGGCAGGGTCGGCAAAGAGTCTCCTCTGCAGCAGGGTGGCTAGGTCAAATCCTGCCATGCCAGATAGGAGGAGCAGCTGCTTGGTGCCCCTGTCACAGATACCGTCCTGCCCCTCCTGCTGGTGTCCCCTCTCTGCTCCCCAGGCCAGAGGTGCCCCAGCAGGTGGCATTGGTGAGCTAGCAGGGAGGTGGCAGCTTGGCTCTCTGGGCTGGCACCGGGCACAGCCCTGGGGCTGAGCCAGCTGCCTGGACACCCCCGGGGTGGGGGGGGGAAAGGCTGGAGCTGGCCCTGCCCCAAGCACACCCAGCCTTTGGCCAAGGTGCGGCTCAGCAGCCCATCAGGCAACACGCGTGTGCTCCTGGGTGCTGCAGCAAGCGCTGAGGAAACCAGGATCTCATGGAGGAAGAGGCATTGGTGATGGGGTGCATAACACCCGGCACGGCTACAGCCATCCCTCTGCTCCCCCGGCAGATACCTAAAGCGGTGTGTGCTGCTCTCGCCCCCCCCAGCCCACCACGCACCATCCTCCCCACCCGCCCTGTTTCATGCTCTGCGTTGCTGTTCCCCCCACCCTGCTCAGGAGGCACAAGGCGTACCCTCTTAGTAACATCACGCTCGTGCAAGCATCCTGGTTGCTGGCACCCGCATCTCCTCCATGCCAGGGAGGGGCTGGATGCTGCGAGCAGTGCAGAGCTGGGTATCGACAAGACCTCACCGAGGAGAAGCCAGCAGCCAGCCACACTGCGGGGTTGGTGTACTGCAGAGGAGCAGGGCTGTGTGTTTGTGGCCACCTCTTGCTCTAAATACAGCTAGTTTCATGTCATTAACCAGCAGCAGGTGACCAACAGCAATGGCAGGCCTGGCGCTCCGTTTTTCAGGGTCCTCCAGCAACAGGGACAAGCCAATGCCTCTGAGGGAGGACCTGGCCTCTCCACAGCTCCGTTTCGGCACTGTTCCCAGGGCGTTCCTGCCACCCAGCCCTTATCCCCGGCTGCAGAGGGCTCGGCACAGATGCTGCCTGCACCAGGAGGGAAGCGCCAGGAGCCGGTGTTACCCCGCTGCCTTGCCAGCTGGCTCTGTGGAACGAGATCCTCATCCAGCCCCTCTGCCACACACCTCTGTCCAGCTCCTCTCCTTCACCACCCATTTTTCTTTGCTCCTCCTGTTCTTCACTGCTTCTCCTGCCGCCCCCTGCTTTCTCCTCCCCCTCTATCACACATCCTACTCCACATTTGCTCTCTCCCTCCTTCTCGCCATTTGCATCTCCTCCTCCCAGCTCCCTCCATAAACGCATTTCTGCAAGATACCTCCTTCTGCATTTAATTTCTATTTTACTTTTTTCCTTCTACCACCCTTCCTGCCTCCTTCGGACGGGTTTGGACCTCACTTCCCCATCAAGCCTCCTCACTGTATGCACAGACTCCGAGGAGAAAGACACTGAAACCAACAACACCCCCGAAATAGCTAGATGCCTCCTCCCCTCCACCTCAGGGCTCTTCCCTCTTTCTTAAACACAAGCATCCCCATGTCATGTTGAACAACTACCCACCTCTAGTCCCCCCTTCACTTATCTGAAGGGGGAAGCACCTTAGGTTTGGTGGTGGTTGACCACCTCAGGATACCTGTGCCGGGGTTGGCAAACAACCTCTCCAGCTACACCAGGCTGGAGTCACATCTACCCCCCACAGAGTCTCAGGGCTGCTACACGCGGATGGGACCCAGGCTCTAAACTGGGAGCCCACAGGCTCTGCAAGAGTGTGGGATGCCAGTGAGATATGAAGAGGAGAAAGGAAGGCCCTGCCCTGGAGGTGGCTCAGCTCGGCAGGAAAGCTGGGGTAACCCAGCCCTTCCTGCCAGGGTACATCCACCTGAGAGAGCTCCACTCCACTCCTTTCCACCCCAGACAGAGGTGGAGAAAACAAACCCTCTGCAGTTCAACCTTGAAAGCCCTGTATGACTCAGGAGCCTGCTTGTCTGGAAGATCCTTCTCATCTCATGACTCAACCATGAAAAGCATGGCTCACAAGCAGACCTTCTCTTGAGAGCACCTATGGATTAAACGCTCTCCTTGATGGTCCCTCAGCTCCCAGACTTGTCCCACCAATGAGCGAGAGAAGGTCCTGGTACATGGACACACTGGCCTCCCCAAGAGGGTGTAGCGGGACCATGGTGGAGGCTGCAGAAGTCTCTGACATGCACAGAGAACAACTGGGCTGCTCCAGCTTTAATGACCGATGGAAACAGGCAGAGCTACCATAGGACAGGGTCTACTTTATCATCTTATTTTTCAGCCTGTCAGAGACGTGCAGGCCAGAGGAGACGTGCCCTGCTTCTCCCCTTGGTGGGACGAACATCATCAGTCAAATCAGAAGAGCCAAGAGGGTGAGGGGAGAGACAAGAGGAAAGGAGGGAGGCAGAACAAGTGCAGAGAGATAAAGAGAAGGAGATGGAAGCAAATATCAGAGTTTGAGCAGGAACTACCTTTCTTGGACACTTTCCTCCCCTCCTTAACTGAGCTGTGTTTTTTAGTGGCTTTATGGGTGCTGGCAGCTTGCGGCACACAGGTGAGGTGCACGGGGAGTCCAGCGGCTGACATCAGAATAGCCGTCATGCCTACAGCGGGTACGAGATCAACATGCAGGAAGGAAACAACGGGGAAACACATTCATTAAAAAAAAACTTTAACCTTTCAAAGATAATTATAAAGATAAAGTAAAATAAAACCCAAGCCCTTCCTTCAGAGGACATAAAACATCTGAGAGGCAACAGGGTTGGAGTCAGCACAAGGACAGGATCCAGAGGCTTTCAGAGGGAGGAGCCCAGGCAGCAAATTAAAGCAGGGAAACATGGGCATAAGTCTCGCCCATGACCCTCTGAGCTGGTATGTGAACAGGACCTTCCTCTTTGCCCTGGCTATAGGGTTCCTCAGGCATTGACTGCTGTGGTGCAAAGTCCTCCTGCTCACCGCAGCCCAGGAAGCAGCCCTGACCCTGGGGGCCTGAAGGATAAGGGGCATCACTTGTAGCTCCTAAAGGTCCTGCTCAGCTACTTCCCACTAAAGCTACGTGTTTCAAAGGCGTCGCACCAAACCGGTCCCCAGAGTGCAAGCTTAACTGCCTTCAAACACCAGGGCAGTGCCAGGCCGACCACGGGCTGAAGCTGCCTCACTCAGTCCCCTGCCAGATGAGCCCCACGGTGGTAGCCCCCCGCTCAGCCCACACCGTCTCCTCCTTGGCACTCCAGCTTTTCCTAGCACCCCCAGCTGCAATGCAATTCTCACCCTCCCCCATCCCAGCCAGCTATATTCATGGGATGCAGTTTGTTAAAGCTAATGAATCATTAAAAAGGACAGCCATTCCCTGAAGGTAAAATTGGCACACAGAGAGCTACAGGACTGATCATGCTGATCTAATATGATGTTCGCCTGTGAAACACAGGCCAGTTACAAGTCATAACATTTCTAAGGTACCACATTGCTGTTAAACTTACATTCCAGAAAACACCTGCCTTTGCTTTCCCAAGAAGTGACTTCCCACCTGCAACAGCCACCGCCAAAACTAAAAAAAAAAAAATAAAATGCTTCTGGTTGCAAACCAGCAGTAGACAACCTAAATGCCAGTGTTTCCCCAAAAGTTACCTCTGACAGTAGATGACGCAAAACCACATCCTATCACTATGGAAATTCTTGCCAGCATCCTGCACAGTAATTCATGGCCAAAGCTGAGATTTCTAAGGATTTTCTTTTTTCAAGCCTCTACTCAGCTGGGTTGGGAAAGGAAGACAGAAGAGCACATTCGTCAGGACAAAAATGAGGTACCTTGCCCACACATGACTCAAAATCGAGTTATGACGGGAAGCATAAGCCAGCTTTGTGTGCAAGTGGTAAGACTATTTTCTGCCTCAAATACGCAACCACTCAAGAACCTGCGCCTTGTGACTACAAATCCCCTGTGCAAAGCCTGTTTCAATTCCCCACAAGCAGAACTACCCCTACGCAGTGTCAACTGCATTTTGCACCTCCTTCATGTAAGGTCCAGGAACAATAAATATTCCAGAACCTGTTCAGGTCCTTTCTTGATACACAAAGTTGGATGCTTTTACTAAAACTTTCTCATCTAAGGACCAAAGACAGACAGAAAGGGTTTCTTGTGAAACCTGGGGACAGGGGCACAGATGGATGAAGTAATTTCCCCAGGGTTACCCTAGAACCTTTGGCAGAGCCGGTCTGGCCAGGCTGCCCAACACATGATGAAACCACATGCTTCCAAATGGAAATAGGTAATGCCAACCCAGGCAGCTGTGGATCACCCTCATTAGGTACCACTGTTGTTGATCTAGATCTGAGGTGTAGCCCCCCCAGCTCCCAGGGCCAGAGGAGGGTCTTCCAAGCATGCAAGCACCGAGGTAGTACCCCTCACCCTACTGACAGCACTGCACTGTTCCCAGCAGGTACAGCCGAGGAGAGCCCCTGATGCTAGTACAAGCCAGCAGGCCCTCCAACTGAACCTCAGATCCAGAAATTTCACAATCAAAACTAAAGACCGCAAGACTATTGTGTGCTCTCAACCCCAGCCTAAGCCAGCAGTCCCTCACTACTCCCAGGGAGCCTTACAGAAGAGCTTGAACGTTCCCACAACAAAAGCTACTTGTTTTTTGAATGAGTGAGTACAACTGAACACTTGAAGCCCAGCAACAGCACCAAAGCTGCTGCCTGCATGGGCGCCAGGCAGGTACCTTCCCTTTCCAGCAGGTTAAAGGACAGTCGGAGGTATTCCCAGAAGAGCAGTACCAACTCCTGCTGATTAGAGAGCCCAGAGGAACAGTGTTCTTGAGAAAGAGGCAAGATGCTGGACCTCCCCACGGCTAGGGGAGATCATCTCAGACAGCCTGACCCCACCGAGGCTGCAAAATGCAATTTCCCAGAATTGGTGCAGAAAAGGAAATGGTAAAGTTGTCTCCAAAAAACCTGCTTCTAAGGCAGTGCGATAGCACTGATTGCAAAGACTGACATTTGAAAAGCACGTCCAAGGACTAACGGGGATCATCACCACCTACACACAGCTGACTGATGGGCAAATGCAAAATTAATGCTTTCTTCTTAAGAGATCAATACTGTCTCGTTAACATTAACATGCAGAGCCTTTTTAAAAAAAAAAAAAAAAGAACACGACAGAAACATAGGCTGAACAACCGACTTCAGACTCTTAATGGCAGAGGACAAAAATGTTGCCTTCAAAAATCAGACTAAGTAAAGAGCATGAGCCACAGAACCTCAGCTGAGTTCTGCTACCTTCTAATACAGTCCCTCTCATACCTGGAATAACATGTCCAAAACTGCCTGCCAGCATTATGGATCAACACAAAGAAAATAAACACTTATTCCAGGAACTTTCTTTAGTTTTATGAGCTGCAAATGCATCTACAACTCCATGCAGACATACAGCACGGGGAAATGGGGACCAGGAGAATTACCCCAACCAAATGTTCTCCCCATGGACAATCTTAAATTGGCCAAGAAAACGTAAATTTTCCACTTTTACCTCCTGCTGCCTTCGGAGAGACGCACAATGAATCATCTTCTGCAGATTCAAATCAAGAGAGCATTCAAAAAGGGGATGTTCTGGTGTTACGTTGCTGTTCTGGCTCATCTTGACACCCAGCAGCAATGCTTCCTTTAAAGTTCTAATACAATACTGGAAATCTCAGCATCTAACAATCCTCCCACAAGTTTCCCCAGCAAAGAGTCCCCAGTAAGGGATCTCCTCTGATCCAAGCCTTATGCGGGAGTGTGTGTACATACAAAGTGCCAAAACAATACACAGACACACATCACATCTGCAGATCAATTCTCCAATTCTGGCCTGTGGACACAACAATTTCAATTCAGAACTTGTTGCAGACATCTGTGGAGTTATGTCAGGAGTAAATGTGGCCCTGGACCTGGATAAATTCTCACCTGAATATGCAAGGACCAAGCTGCAACAAGATAAGCCTGCCCAGACCAAGACTGCTTTGGACACCCATGCGTTCCTGCCAGAGTTCCTGCGGCTCACTAGCTGGCCCAGGAGCTTGAAAAATATTATTTAATACGTTCACACTTTCCATTGGCCACTGGATTTCTTCCCTGCAAGGACCGCAGGAGGGAAGAGGCAGAAAGCCTTGCAAAGCATCCTTTAGCATCTGATCCAATCCTATAGATGTGTGCAACAACCACACTCAGAGAACTGCCTCTTTTCTCTTGCTTAAAGCACCTATTTGGCCAGAAGTACAACGTTACTGACTCCTTGAGGTAAAATTATTTTCACTGGAGCTATGACAACATCCACCAGCTTTTCTCAGCCTGCCGTGTAAATAAGGGACTTTTGTAATATCCTGTGCAGAAGCTGAGCATGGGAAAAACACCCTTACATAGTGTAATGAGCATCGACCACATGCTTGCTCACATACCCAGCCTAGCGTGCCCCTCCCTGCCTAGCTCTGGCTACTGATCTGTATTTGCACAGACCTCAGACTGGTATGCCTTTGGTTCCAGTCCTGGATTTAAGCAGGCAAAAGGGAAAGGGCAAAGCTTACCTTCAAATACCATGAGATCTCAGAAAAGCATTGCTAATTTGTATGATTATATCCATCAGCAAAATTATTATGGTTAGTATGCTCTAGGAATCATGCGAATGAGAAACACTTGATTTCATTTAGCAAAAAGCTCATTTCCAGCCTTCATCTTAAAAACAGTATCAAAAGAGCCTTCATATGACTGCCTAGTCCACCCCCCAGCCCTGAGGCACACCAGCTAAACTCCATTATTCCCAAGAGATGTTAGTCCAGCTGATCCTTAAACACCAACACTGTGGTTCAACAGTTTGCTTAGACCTCTGCTCTGGCATTTCACCATACCAACCAAATACTCAGGGGGGAAGAAAAAGCTTAAAAGAGAAGTTTCTACATGCACCCTGAAGTATTAAAATAGCAGAAAGCAAGGAAAAAGAAATTATTCTTTTTTTGTACAAAATGGTTTTTAAGTCAGCTTCATGATTTCTGGGAGCCCAAGTGGTGCTTTTAGAAGGCGCGGGGCTGACAGTGTTACAAATCCCTCACTGAAATTCCCAGGCGCTCATCACACAAATGAAACGCAGCTTCTCATTCAGACCTGCAGAATCCTCCATCTCCTGTTTATCCACCAAAAGTTCCCTCTGCATCCAAGAGATGCATCTGCAGCATTTCTTGAGATCACACCACAAGACTCAGGGGTTTTATGTCTCCTGCTTCAAACCAGAGCCAAAGCTGCCGAGAGGCACCTCAGGATGGAGACCAAGGGTCGCGAGACTTCTGGACGTGCTTCCCAGAATAAAGCCTTCTTCAGTTCCCATCTGAGACTGCCCTCTCCCCCATGTCATCACAGAGCCCTTGGGTCTCCTGCCTTTCCACCACCGACGCTGAAGGAAGCAGTTGTACAGCAGGGACTGGAGGAACAAAAGGGGCCCAGCCTGTGTGTTAGAGAATAACCTGAATAATAACTAACTCGAACACCATCTGCAGGATTTTAAATATGAACAAAATAGCACATCCCAGAAGAGGTTCTAGAAACAGAGCACAGAGGGGAAGGTGTCCCTAAAGACCCAGCCAATTATCGTTTCGATAAAATTTGGCCTTTTTACCAGAACTCCGCTGCTTGCTTTTTACCAGAAATGTTCCCAGAGATTTATTTCCTCTCGCTTGCTAATTAACTTGTCCAGATCTTTCCTCTGCTTCTATGTGATTTTAAGGACAGACTCAAATTCAGATTTTTCTCCTCCCTTGCACCTCTGAGGTCCGTCACACTTGGCAGAGGGCAGCACAGAGTAGATCAAAGCTGTGTCCTATGAAGACCTGATCTGAAGGAGACGCGGGCCCCAGGGAGTTTCTTCTGCGCTGACCACACTCAGCCCAGCCCATGCAGCTCTGCACTCCCCTCCAGCTCTGTGTGCCTCTTGCTAGCTGCCTCTTGGAGAGCTAAAGATTATTAAAATGAATAATTATTCCCTCTTTTGCACCCCCAGCCTCCAACAACAGAGATAGCAATTACAAGCTTAACCTCATTTTATTTTATTAAATGGTGGTAAATGGTTTACTCTACTGAGCTCTCCTGCAGCCTTTTACATCTAAACGTGGCACTACAAGGCATAAATGGACCGTGCATATTCACCTCTTCCACATTAACAGTGGATGACTTGCACATGTAGAACAAGATCACAGTTAACAACATTAACACAGCCTGGATTCACCCGGGCTCTTCAGTTCTTTGCTGTATTTACCTTTATGTGATTAAGTACCTAATTACACAGTCAGTGCTCATAGCCAGGGGATGAAATTCAGAGCTTTTATAAGCAAGGGGAGTTCTTCTGCTCAGGTCATTTACGAGGTCTGAGCTTGACTTTACACCTCATTTCCACAAAGACTGATTTGCTAACGGGGAGACAGATGGGCTACACGCTGTCAGAGGACACTCGGTATTAGTCTTTACGCAGTGCCCGTTTGGCTATAGAGACATGCAAGGCACAGTTCTCACAATGGTAATAACATCAGACAACTAGAAACATCGATCCTGGGGATCATTTCTAGGCAGGGTAAAGCCTGATGCCTGGGAGGAGACCAAGCACCATCACCTTTCCTGGAATAAGGTGGTAACCACTTTCCCTAAGAGCGAGAACATAACTGTCTCCACTTGCTCAGGAACAAAGTTCAGTGTCCAATGAGCTAATAACCTCAACAGACCATGCATGGACAAGGGCTGGAGGAAGGAGAGGGTTAACAGATATTCTGTAGTGTCTGAAATGGGTACAGAAAACCCCAGAAAATACCATATATCAGGTCTTTTCCACTCATCTACCCCCGGGTTACCACGTTACGATACAATTTCGAGTGCAAAGTCGGTGTCGGTACGGAGAAGACATCTGCTCTCGGCAGAACACCCATCTCCCCAGGCACCACCACACCAGGGTCCCACAGTTTGGCACTAGCTGAGTCAAAACAGAGCAAACACGCTGACGGTTTTTGGCGTGGAAATGCTTCCACTGAAAGCTGCAAGCACGAGTTGTCGTTTTCAAGGCAACGCCATTTCATGTTTAACAGGCAAAGCTACTCTGAAAAGGAGCATTGAAAACTGGCACTTTCATCCCTCCCAGACACAGTCCTCAGGTATATTTAGCATTGTATTCACAGGTTCAGATGATAACAAGCAAACTTGTATTCTGCTGCCACAGGAGACAATGTCTGATTCAACTTCTGTCCCCTCCTTTCCCTAATACAAGGCATCACAATCATTTTTTAAGCTAAAGACCACCTGAGATTTTGTAATAAAGCCACATTAAAAAATCACATTAAAAACCACACACCATCTCACACCACTCTTCCCCCTTGACTTTAAAAAAAAGTAGCAAGTGACGGCTAGCACTGAGCTTAATCCGTGTGTTTCCCCCCAGCTACCTGCTCATCCACACCTACGGGAAAAGATGAATACCCAACCCTCAAACAAACCTGCTCGTTTTGAGAGCCTCAGGACCCACACTGATGAGAAAAAGCTACTAAGGTTTGATCATCCCATTCTCCCCCACATTTGCCCTCTTTGCCTTTCTGAAAAGTCTTTGGGCCTAAAACCCTAAATGGCAGTGACATTTCAGATTTCCTGAAAATTAACACAGGAAAGCAAGTGCCACAGAAGGGTGAACCACTTGCTCACATAACCCTAGGGACAGAGCGGGTAAAGCAGAGCAGGATCCTTACCTGCCAGGGCCTGGTTCATCTTGCTGGGTTTGGGCATCTTGACTGGCAGGTTGGGGGCACTGGAGAGAGAAAAGAAAAAGGGACAAGTTCAACAGTACGGAGCAATAACTACCAAAACAGAGACAATCCAGCAGTGCACCATTCCCTCCTGAGTGCCAGGGCCCTGGATACATTAACAGGGATTAATTGCTCAGATGAGCCCCACCTGGGACCACCACCCATGAACCCTTTGCCCACTGGTCCAGCAGCTACATTTAAGGAGCCCAGTCCTTGCCAGAGCTATCTAGGTTTATGTAGCCCCGAGGTAGACCTCAGACCTATGTTGTAGGTAGCTGTCTCCAGCCCCATCTCCTCCTGGCTGGATACTGGGCCCGATTCATCCCATTCTCTTGCTGGGGTCTGTTGGTGGACCCTGTTGTCAACCCCCTGCCCACCCTACTCTGATCCCATGAGGAATCCCCACTCTTGCTGCTCTACCACACAGCTTCCCATGAGCAGCTGACCTGTGCTATGACAGACTGCTGCACCAGCAGGTCCATGGCATAAGCACGCAGCCAGGAACCACCAGGATGCAGCAAAGTTCATCTTAAACCTTCTAGGTGACTTGGTGTCCAGCCAGAGAAACACTGCTCACCAAAGCATGAACCCCCATGCTGTATGAGAAGTTGCAGCTGTACAGATCAAAGGAAGCAAGCATTATCATCCCCCACCACTTTCCAGATAGGGAAACTGAGGCAGAGAAAGGCCAAGAAAAGCACTTGAGCACACACAGCTGCAGCCCTGGGTTGAACAGAATCAAGTCTTGACTCTCCCTGCGCATTCACGGTGTTACTGCAAGATGTGGGAGGGAGGGAGGAAAGGCTGAAAGAGACTTAGAAGAGTTTGCAAACCACCTTCCTTTGGAAATCAAGAGAATTTGGACACCAAACATCCCCTTCAGGTTCCTAACCTATTTGTTTTGGCAGTGTTTCCCAGCACTGGCAGCTGCACCTCAAGCTAGTTTGGGATACATGGGCAGCCAGGGTCATGCATTCAGCTGATGCAGGAGTTAGGAAGGAAAGGGTGAGCAGCAGCATGAAAGCTGATGAGGGAGTCACTAGACGAGAAAGCAAGCTGGAGCCACACAAGCAAAGCAGGAACATTTGAAGTCCAACATGCTGGCACAGAGAAGCCACCCATGGGCTTTGTCTCAGGTGGCACATGTGACAGATGCAGGCTCATGCACATCAGCTGCAGTTCATACACAGTGCATTCAGACAACCATTTCAAAGGACTCCCCAAAACACACAAAATATCAAATCTGGCCAGCTTCTTAGGAATTCACAGAGCAGACTAAGGTGGTCAAGTGTCCAAATGCCATCCGCTATCTAAGGAGGGAACCTAATTCTCTCCAGCTGGGATGCAAAAGCTGCCACTGTGCCCAAAATAGCATCACAGACAGCAGTCCCTCTCTTCAGCCTTGCTAAAATCTTTGTCCGCATTTCCATGACAATGACCAGAACTGAAAAGATTTGTGAGTGACACATGGCTGTCTTCCACCCTCAGGACAGGGAAGCGATTGTGCCCCTGTACTCAGTGCTGGTGAGGTCGCAGCTTCAGTACTGCGTTCAGTTTTGGGCGCCACAGTATAGGAGGGACATTGAGGTGCTGGAGCGTGTCCAGAGAAGGGCAACAAAGCTGGTGAGGGGTTTGGAGAACATGTCTTATGAGGAGCGGCTGAAGGAATTGGGATTGTTTAGTCTGGAGAAGAGGAGGTTGAGGGGAGACCTTATTGCTCTCTACAGCTACCTGAAAGGAGGCTGTAGTGAGATGGGAGCTGATCTCTTCTCCCAAGTAACTAGCGACAGGACAAGAGGAAACGGGTTCAAGTTGTGTCAGGGGAGGTTTAGGCTGGACATTAGGAAAAAATTTTTCACTGAAAGAGTTATCGAGCATTGGAACAGGCTGCCCAGGGAGGTGGCTGAGTCACCATCCCTAGATGTGTTTAAAAGTCGTGTAGATGTGGTGCTTGGAGACATGGTTTAGTGGCAGACCTGGTAGAGCAGGGTCAATGGTTGGACTGGATGATCTTACAGGTCTTTTCCAACCTAAACGATTCTATGATCCCCACCTCCCTCCTCTCCTACCTGCTGCAGTTAGAAATAGCTGAGCTCCCTGAAGAACCTCCTGGGCAGGACCCAGGGCTTGGCGCTGGGCTGACAGCCTGGCCAAGCGAGACCAGCTTTTCCAGACACTTAAAAAGCTCTCCAGACCACAGAGGTTTCCTTTCTGTGTCTTTCAAAGACTGTTTTTTCCCCTCTGCTGCCCCGAATTTTGCAACAGTCTTCAAATGATGCAACAGATTGTTCTCGCTACAGCCCAATTCAAGCCCACCGAATACAGTCGAAATCCTCCCCTCAATTTCAAAGGGCTTTGAATCAGATGCTGTCACTCCATGACTTTTTTTTCTTTCCTGATTCAGCCTCTTCATCACAGCTCTTTCTCAGGGATTTCCCTCCTCCTTCTCTATCTCTTCCCTTTGTTTCATTTCTGCTCCTATGATCCTCTTCAGGCTAGTAGCAGGGCTGCTCCTTCTCCAGCTGCAGACAAGGAGGGTATCTGAGGACCAGATCATGAAAAGGAACTTGAGACCTGCTCCCAAAAATCAGAGAGGCATTGGACCTCCCCTCCTCCAAATGAGCAGCCAAGAACACAACACAGTGCCTGGACGCCCCTCCACCCCAGTCTGTGTCCCTGCATGTGACTGATACTGAAGAGCTTGCGGTTCATCATCACACCATGAAGCACAGCAGCCACCTTGGGTGCTTTCGCTTCCCCATGGAACGTAAAAATACAATAGAGCACAAAGCTGAACCTTCTGTTCTGCCAGGAAAGCAGATGGGCAGCGGGGGATCCTTCCAAAGGAATGGAGCACTGGGTCATTACACCTGAGGTTGAAGAAGGCAAACCCACAGCTGCTCTGGGAAGGAGATCACTGGTAACCATGCTTCAAGAAGACTGGCAGAGAAATTCTTCACTCTTCTTTCCTGCATTGCAAGGCTCAAGTCCAAGCCACCCAGGAGCCAGAGCTTCTATGAAGTGAGAAGAGACCTTGAGATTTGCAGAGGGAAATGGATAAGCAATTGATGCATTTGCAAGCAATCAAGTTTTGGAAGCTGTGAGTGCACTGCAGATAAATGACAATCCATCAGCCAGGAAACAGTCGTTGATCAGCTGCACTCCTGGTGTAAAGGCAAAGTGTGTCAGCTTTGACTGCTGGAGGCTTTAAGCCAACTAATGTGATGACGGAGAAACCAAATACTTATTTCACACAGGCTAACATTCAGTTAGCGCCATCTCAGCCAACAACGTCGTGGGATGTGCTGACCCATCCGCTTGACACCCTGCGAGTATAGCGGTGGGGCTGCCACGCACTGTGATTTCTTCTACATCTGCAGAAAGCCCAGACCTAAGGCTGATGAAATCAAGGGAAATCCACACCTCTGCCACAACACTGCCTGGGTAGATTTGCAGCTACAGTGTGTGGGAGGAAGCGTTGCCACACCAAAAAAGGTGCAGAAATGCTTACTCAGAGCCTATCCCAGGTCTGAAGTGGGGTGTTTTTGGGTGAGCAAGGGGAAGAGGTAACAAGGAAGGATATTGCTATTGTAGTATAACACGGGCTGTGCCTTGACTTCAAGAGCAAGCTCGCAAGCAGCACGAATAGACATATTTAGTCCATGAGCTCAGCCTCAAGCTATAGGATTGCCATACCAGCACTGGCTTCTTGGAAGAGCACCAGAGCCAGGCTGCGGTGAGGTCCTGCTGATTTACTCAAGCCAGGCTCAGTTAGAAGAAAACTTGATGCCAGCAGGCTGGTGGGGGTCTTGGGTAAGGGAGATCTGGAGAGCATCAGTGCAAGAGCAAGCACTGCAGTGAGGAGAGATAAGGGGGATCCACTGAGCCACCTCCTCCTGCTGCCCACAGATGAGATTTCTAACCAGTCAGTGCCTTTGACTCCTAGCCAAATGTTCAGGCTGTGCTTGCAACACCTGAAAGTCAATGCCTGAATTCTCTGCACGTTTCCTGGTATAGATTCCTCCTCCCTGGTCCAATTTTGACCTGCCATTCCTGCAGCTCCTGCTCTCCGGCTGCTCTGTACGCTGGAGACGACTGAGTGCAACAGGGGTCACCAGGTTGTGAAGGGACACAAATTAAGACACTGTCCTCAAAGATTCAGCAAGAAGATCCTGATAAGATTTCCCATCACCAGTTCCCAGGCAATCTACTACAGGGGGCAGACGAGGCAGACTGATATTTCAGCATGACAAAAGCACTCACTTCTCTAGAATTTCAAGATACTGCAACAACAGTGAGACAGCAAAGCACAAGACCAGAGAGGAAGCATGCTGCCATTTCAAACACTGGGTGGCCAGGTTTGAGCTGAACATCACCTAAGCCTCGTGTACACAATATCCTAATGGAGCAGAAGAGGAGAAGTCTGTAGCAACTCGCCCTCTCCACCTGATATAGCCCTTTCTTCCTTCCTCTCTCCCTGCACACCAGCCAGCATGCCACACATTCCTGTATCGTGGCATCTTTGTAGCCCTCTGGACAATAGCCAACACTTCTCCTCCCAGATCAGGGCTGCATCCAGCTCTGCCTCACATTAACACCAAGTGCTACCACAACACCCAAAAGTCTAACCCCCCTCCCAGGGCTAACCGAGTGTACGATGACACTAATGACCACACAGCAGTTTTTACCCTACCTTCTCAAGAAGATGCCAAAACCCAGACCGAATCCCTCTAAAGGAGGACCTTTTGGTGCGTTGCACGCAGCCACGGGGACTTGTGGTTTTGTTCTGGTCACCGAGTGGAGGAGATTCCCCTGCTCCCAGTGGGGAGAAGCACCTGGCAGCAGAACCATGCCGGCTAACAGAGGGCTGCAGGACAAGTCACAATGGGTCCAGCGGAACCAGCACTGAGCAGAGCCCCCTCCTCACCACCCAAGGAGCTCATGGGTGTGCCTACAGACAAAGCTGAAAGATGCGAAGGAGGAGAGAGGAAAAGGAAAGGCCCTGCCCAGGTTCTGGTCCCTCAGTTACACCTCCCGATCCTACAAAGCACTGACTGTGGGTCATTCCCCATGGGAGATTTGGGGGCGCAGCACCAGATCCTTCTTAGGAATGCCACAACACTGTAAGCATCCTTCCCCAGTCCCTAAGGCCCCCGTTCCTCCTCACCCTTTTAAATAAAACCCTCCCCCCCCTGCCCCGAGCTGCCTGCCTTATTTGTAGGTACAACATAGACCAGCACCCAAAGCTGCATACGCTGAGAGGAGCCAGCGGAGTTACAGTGAGGGTTTGCCTGGCTGGGGCATTAATTAATATATCTCCCAGAAGATTGCTTCCTGCAGCTTTACCTGCTCACATTACAAGCAGGGCACTCCTCACCATGCTTCAGGAGTGCCCTTCTCTGTAATTAGCCAGCACAGTGGGGGAATGGGGTAGCTCTTGTCCCAGGGATGGATGCTGTCCTGTGGGGGTGGGAAGGATCCTGCCAGGAGGTGGCTGGGAGCCTGGGGAGCTGACCCCTGCTTCACAGATGCGGTTAACGGCACCAATATAAGCACAGGACCCTTGCCATGGCACGCTCCATCTGCAGATTTCAGTGCCGTCTGTGAGAGAGGCCAGATTCATTAACTGTGTTTAATACACAGGAGGAAACTAATGCACCAAGAAGCAAAATAACTTGCCCACATGTATTTAATACATTAGCAGCAGAGCCAAGGATATTAGCATCTATTTAAGCCTTGGCACTCCTCTCTGGGCTTTCCAGTGACTTTGACCCTCTTGAGAGCATGGGGAAATTAAACCCGCATTTTGAAGTGCCTGAGCTCCACCCTCGGTCACACCCAGCATCCACTGCAAGCAGGAAATATATTTAATCACTGCCAATGCCACAAGAGCCCAGGCATGCCTGTGCTCCTAACAGCCCGTACTGGGGGCTATTCCTGCCTGCCTACTAGAAATAACTGTCACAACAACACAGGGAGTTAGGCAGCTTTCCAGGGTGAGCTACACCTCTTTCTCAGCCCTGCAGGAGAGATGTTTGCTTCAGTGCTGCCGGTTTTAGCTGTGTTTCCTAAAGAAACTGGGTGTACGCAACTGCACCATCTTTCAGTCTCGCCCTAAGAGCTTTTGAGCCCTTCTGCCAGTTGCAGCTCAGCTCGGAGAGGCAGGAGATAGGTCATCCCTGCAAGCTTTGTGAAGATAAGCAGTTTTGTAAAAGCAAGTAATCCACCAGGGCTGCTTTGGAGCCAAAGGCTGCGGGGTGAACACAACACAACCTTTATTAGACACCAGAGGATCCACCGCAGCCTGCTGCTCCCTTCCCTTCGGTCTCTGAGCAGAGGCCAGCGCAGGAATTGCACATCACAGCTAAGACGAATGAGCAATGCTGCACACTGGACACAGACAGAAATCCTCAGCGGGATAATTAGTGCAGGATAATTAGCGCTTCGTCTTCACTGCCACAAAGGCTGCACTATTCAGTGATGTGGGAGGAGACAGGGCAGTGACTACGAGGGAAGGGGAACCACGTCAAGTCCAGCCGAGGGGGGAAGATGGGGAACCTAGGGGATAAAATAACCCAGGAATGTTCTGGGTTTAGGAATTAAATGAAACACATTGTTAGAGTTTGCTACTCAGGTTTCCCCTAATTCACATAAATTAGAGTATTTTCTGATGGAACACGGGTTTCACAAGCCTGAGACTGTAACCTCAGCCAGGAGCAATTACACCCACCCACAGACATTTCCGACTCAAACCCAGCACAGGGTTGACAGGGGAAAAGCCATCTCGAGCCGTCCCCTGGTGCTGAAAAAGTCTCTTTCACACACTGCACTATATTGGAAGACAGAGATTGCCCCCCTACGTGCATTTGTCTGGCTGGCAGGGAGGAAGGAGTGTGCCCCTGACAAAACTAATCCCAAAGGGCTGGAGATCCAGACATCCTCCATCATCCATGAAGAGCCACCAATGCACATCTTTGTTCTGCCCTCCTTTGGGGTCCGTTTGGGTGAGCCCCCAGCTGCTGCCTCCCTCCAGGCTCAGCGCACAGCCACAGGCTGGATCTGCAATCCACACATGCTCCTGCCAGGGATTATGGAAAACATAGGCTTCCACAGATATGTCTAGTGGAAAACACTCGTGTTGATCAACAGAAAGGGAGTTGTAGAGATAAAGACAGCTCCTGACATCCTGCCTGCAAAACCACCTCCCCAACAAGTCCTGTAGCCCAGTAGCATCCCCACATCTGGGTCAGGCTTGGGTTCTGCCAAGGGTTCATGTCATACTCACCATGGCAAGCCCAGGGAGCGCACCCATGCTCAAGGCATGCTCGCACCCCAGTGGGGACAGACAAACGGCAGCCAGGAGAGCAGGTACCAAGGCTGACAGCGCGGGGTGCAGGGTTTGCACAGAGGGTGCCTGTCACACAAGTCTGCCAGCACTTGCATGCTCCCTTCCAAGCATCCAAAGAGCTGCCGCCTTCCCCGTGTGGCATGTTCTGCTGTCCCCAGCAGATTTAACTGTACGATCCCTTCACATCCCCCAGAACGGCTGGCTTGGCCAAGGGTTATTGCCAAGATACTAGCCACCTCAACCCTTGCACACCACAAAGAGCTGAGCTGCAAAATAGGTTGCAACAGCTAGACCTCAACCAGCCACGGCATTGCTCGTCCATGGCCAATGCAGCCACTAGTATCGCAGCAGTGCCAGTGCTCTGGGAGGGCTTTGCCCTCTGCTGCTGTCCCCAGGCTGGCCATGGTGGAGGGGACCAGATGCTCCTGCCACAAAAGCCACCTTCAATAGTGCTTGAGAAGGGACCAAGCTGGAGCAGCTGAGCGGGGAGTGCGGGGGCATATGCCAGCCCCGGAGGGCTGTTGCATTAACCCAGCATAAGCTCTGCCAGCACTTGCCTGTCGGAGAGTTGTACCAGCCACTGAGAGCTGCCCACTGCCCTGGCAGCTCCTGGGACCCAGCCCAGCAGGCTGCCACAACAATGTCCTCCCCACCACCCTGGCTGGGCACCTCCAGGTCTCCTGGCTGTCCTTCTCCTCCCAGTTAGCATCGCCTGGGCTGTGGGCTCAGTTCATGGTAAGGAACCCATGCCACCCATCTCTGAACATCTCTCTCCCATCCTCCCCTCCTTTCACGACAGCCTGTCACCCCATCAGTAGCATACAACATACCTAGACCCTGATCGGCTCCAGACAGGCTCACGGGGCAACTGCTGCAGCATTTGGCTCTTTGCTTTTTGGTCTTCCCACCCAGAGAGTCACCTTGCAAATCACACTGAGGGTCTGGGGAAGGACGGGGGCTCCAGGCAGCCCAGCAGCCCCACGCACTGACCAGCGGCTCCTGCAAGAGGGGGAATTTGCCAGCTTCTTCAGGAGACAGCAAGAGCCATACTGGGGACTCCTGCAGGCAGTACTGAGGTCTGATTTTCAGTCCTATTCAAAGGTGACTGGAACATGAGAAGTACCGCGGATGCTTAAGACGCCACAAAAAATCGCCAGGTGCAAAGAAAGCACCAGAAAAAGACCATGAGAAAGAAGAACAGGATGTGGAAAGTTGTTTCACTCAGATGACCCTGAAGATGGAAAGTCCTGATACAACACTACGGAAAATATATCAAGATTCACCATCTTGCTTAAAATACAAATGAGATTCAAAATAAACCTCAAACCCCTGTGCCTCATGTGATTAGCAGATTGTGCTTTCAACATCCTTCTAGATCTCCTATCTCTGTATTTACTCGGGGTAGCTGGGACAGGTAAATCAGCCCTGGCAAGTTCCCCTTTAGTTTCTCAGGTGCTCACACAGTGGTTCAGCACCTGCATTATTTACGGTGAAATGCATGTACTGCTCTGTACACTTCCAGCTATTTACAAACAGAGGGAGCAGTCAGACAGCCCTTGCTCAGTCCTCAGTTTAATGCTGGCAGATACTCAGTGCAAGTGTGGCCAGGCAGGCCACAAAGACCTCTGCGAGCAAAGGCTTGTGCACAGAAAGAGTTAAGACCCTGAAAACTGATTAGTGGCAATCTGGCTCGGTTCTAGGCCATCCTACAAGAACATGGAGGGAAGTGCCCCACTTTGCAAGGGTGACACTGATCTCCCCCAGCCCCAACATCCCCGCTGGAGCCCAATGCTGCAGCCCGCCTCCAGCTCACGGAAGGTAACCAACTGTGGCTCGGCCCAGAAGCCCACACCGTGGAGGGGAGCCAAGCTGTGAGACCACGAGACTCTGCTTTTCATTTAACTGGCAACAGCCAAAAGGTCTGAAGAGAAGTGAAGCTCTTCCTCCCACACCGGTAAGGTGCAAACACAGCCCTCCTTTGGCTCCAGCCACTCACTGATGGAAGCTGAAATCCTGTGCTGTGAGATGCACACCAGTTTCAGCCCTGTCAGAGAAGAGCCACGGTGAAAATGGATCAGCAGCCAGCACGGGTGACACATCCATACAAGCTGGAGCGTTTGAGGGGTAACAGCTCAAAAAACTAAGGAAAGCTAGACCTCAACTAGCACCACAACAACTGCCAGTCCTTCCTTCAAAGTAACTAGCTCCCTCTGGAGAGCCACAGCCCACCCTGAGTACCCAGACAGGAGAGGGCCGCTGAAGAAAAATGAAGGGAAAGGACACGGCAAAACCCTCACAAGGCAAGGCTTAGCCGAATTTTAAATCACTGACAGTCCTGCCTGTGCTTCCAGTCCTCCAACACCATACCAGTGAAGCTCCACAGCACCTCAACAAGTGCAAAATGAACCTCTGCCACAATTATCCAGTGGCATCTCTGCTCTGCATTAGCATTTAGCCTGATGAATAGCCTGGACCCCACTCGAATTGCTAGTGGCACCCCATCGATCTCAGCTAGAGAGGGATCAATATGGTTCAAGATATCAAAAGAAGGGGAAAGTAAATTACTGATTTGGTTTTCTAAACATCTTCACAATGGATTTATGAAATTCTTTGATCAAATCTATGTCTTAGGGTGTTTTTTTCTGCTTGTTCACCTTAAAAATGTCCAACACAGACTCCCTGATTTTGTCAGAATTCACGAGGTCTCAGCCACACACAGCGAGTCCTGTGGTCCTTCCTTGAAGGGGAAGAGCTTTGAACACAGAGCAGTTTTCCACTCTATGTTTACTGCATACTTTGAATTAAATAAGGGTGTTCATAAGTCTCCTTTTCATTCACACAGTCCCCCTCAAAGTTGTTCTTAAGCGTAACCCGACATACTATCAATTACTATGAATTTTCTCAAACCTACAGAATCTCAACCTGACTGCTTTCTCCAGTGGTTCAGGGAGACTAGTAGACAGACTATATTTCAAGCAGGAGAAAAGAAGGGGAAAGCAGAGAAGCCTTTTCATCCACTGTGTCACAAAGGCACAAACGTCTCTCTCCTTCTAGGGAGAAGACTCTTGTAAAGTCCTCTGGGACAGAGAGGCTCCTAGATAACAAAGACCTGAGCACAGCAGGTCTCTCGGACACATGCACAGTACTTAGAGGTGAATTAGGGTCTGTACCTGACTCCGTTAGATGCAGGCAGTCCTGTGCTGGGGCCCCCAGCTTGAGGCAAAGCCCAGGTACTCTGTGCATTGAGTCTCGGTGTTGACCTTGCTCCAGACAAAGTCGGTTTGTTATAGGGCACGAAGCCGACACCGGAAGAACTTACTGATGCTGTCCTACCAGAAACCTGATGAGTAGCGGAAGAGTTGGGAAAGTTTATCATGGAGTGGCGGTAGCGCGTAGTGATGGGACCAGTCCCACTGTTTAGCCAGCACTGCTGGCAAGAACAAGCCACCCCCATGTGAAGGGGTGCCGGAGAGGCCGTCACCGGGTATGGGGCATCCAAGCGCCTCTGAACGCTGCGGCGGAACCTCGTGGTCTTGTTGGTCTGGACTTGAGCCACAAAGTCAACTTCATAGTTGTAGCCCCAAGGTCCGAGATCTACTCGCTGGTGGTTTGTGGCACGGGCTTCCTCCAGGAACACGCAGACATTCATCTCATAGGGGGACCACCCGCCTTCATCGTTCTGCCACTCCCAGATGATGCCCTGCCCAGCAGCGGAGTCCCCGGGGAAGAGGTGCCTGCGGACAGCCCGCATCGTCCCTGCATGGGAAGAGAGAGGAAAATAAATAAAATCATTTTGTGAGCAGACAAGTGAGGGAGACCTGGTCTCAGTGACGCGTTTCTGCACAGATCTGTGGTGTCTATACCTGGGTGTCCTTCCTCACCTCTCCCTCAACAGGGGCACTAACAGACTTTCTCTTCCCGACAGGGCTGGGTTTGCTCATGAAGCTTAGAGAAACGAGATCCCTGTCCCTCTGCCAAATCTGATCGCAGGCTGGCAACAGGTTCAAAATCTGCTGGGAGGAAGGGTGGGAAAGGAGGGAAGGAGAGAGGATGCAGAGACAGACACGCCCGAGCACAAAGGCACAGTGATCACACATGCCTCCCTGACTTAAAAACAAAAAAACCACCACCACCAAAAAAAAATCAGGCTGAGGCACAGATCTGTTTAAAAAAAAAAACAAACCCACTCCCACAGCCTTGACAACAGAGTAACTATAGACACACAACACCATCAGGAAGTGCTTTGCAGGAGCACTTAAGAGGCTAAACACCCACTTCAGTACACAAGGGTCTGGGCAATTCTGCTCTTGAGGCAGTGGGTGAAGTCCCACAAGGGCAAGGACAAGGACTTTGGAGAGTGGACAGAGGGGTCAGCTTCTCCAGGCTCTTGACTGCTGGGCAATATAGCAAGACTAGAGAGGACAAGCCAATGAAGTAATTCGGAAACTGGAGAGAGCAGCTGTTCAGACAAAGGATGAGAAATGAAAGCAGACACACTGCTCTTGCATGGCTGCTCAACAGCAACAGCAGGAGCTCAAAACTCCCCAGGAAGCCTGGCTCTCCAGGGTGACTTCACTCCTGGTTACTTTATTCCTTTCTTTGAAAAAGAAAAAGCCTAATGAGAGGGAGGGAAGCCACCCAACAGGACAGAAACTCCGCAACCTCTGCAAAAACGGGTTCCTACAGCAGGGTCAAAACTGCTGCTGCTGGGAAAATCCTCAGCAGCACTCTGCACTGAGAATGAGGAGCAGGAAACGCCACAGGGCAAACAAGTCTGGGGATGCAGGCAGGTGGGGGTGAACAGGGGTGCAGCGAGTCATTACGACAAAGGAGGGGTTCAGAGAAGAACAGCACCAAGAGGGAAAAAAAAAATAAAGTCTCCTAAGAGGTCATGAGAGTTGTGACCCTAAGCTCCGGGACCACAGGTAAAAGCAATATCTGTACCTAAAGCCTGCAGGATGTTGCCGGTGGCTCCGTGGGGGGCAAGCAATCCAAGCAAGCTTTACACCCAACAAGCACACCCCAAGGAAGAGGGAGGATAGCCCACGTGGGACTCCACACTGCCAAAACCCAATTGTTACCTGTGTTCAGGCTCTGGCTGGCTGAAAGCTGGCTCGAGTATCTCTGCCTCACACTGCTGTTATTTCTACCCCATGCTCTTGGGGTACTGTGGATACTGCAAGGACTGGACTCAAACCGTAAGGGCAGTCTTTAACTACCTCCTCGCAGCTAAAAATTCTGCTCCATTGGCAGGTCAGAAGCTAAAAGCAGCATAGAGAGGACTTAAGGAGTTTGCAAGGAACCTGTGTTTTTAACACCCCCAAACAGCAGCAGGGAGGAGAGCTTTTAGCAAAACCAAAGCCATGCACTTGGAAAACGTCCCCCTTCCCCCAGGCTGGCAGGGAAACTGGCATTCCTCTCCAGGGTGGGCAAACAGCTGTGGTGAGAGGACAACTCCTGCTGCTCCCTTGCATTCACTTCCAGCTAATCTGCCTCGACCAGCAGCTGAAGCCCGCGGCTAATCCTGCCTGCAAGATGCCCCTGCACAGCTGTCATTCCCTGTTGGTGGGGATGCTGGTCCCGTTAACACTGGCTTCCTGTTATTCTCCCTGGCTTCCTTTGAAGAGCCTATTTGTCTGTCTAATAGCTAATGAGCAGAATACAACAGCCTATTTTTTGCTCTGTTTAAAGATTTTTCATGGGGATGTTTCCTGCAGAGATTCTTTTCTCTAACACATGACAAAGGTCAGCTGGCTGCTCTCTCAGAAAGGTTCATGTTTAAGGCAGAGCCCTGCAGAGAGAAAAAGCTTTGCTTAGAACTGGGCCATTGAAAGGGGACAGGAGAGTGTTTCCAATAATCAGACTCCAGAGCACACAGGTACTTGTGGAGGGAGGCTCACAGACCTGGCCACTCTGATCAGCACCCCTCCGAACTGGTGGGAAACGCTGCAGGAGAGCCACGAAGTGGAATCAGCCTTTTTGTTATTAACCACTCAACCACAGATCTCATCCAAGGAAAGATGAGATCACATCAGCCAACATCATTTCCAAAATTGTATTGGGCTGTCCCCCAAAGATGACCAATTCCAAACCATCCTGTGATGGACAATATTTGCTAGGTGTTTTGAGATCTTTCACAAGGGTCTAAGAGATACAAGACCTTTGCGGAGACACAGCTCTACTTGTGGAGAAGGCTGTCCCATTCACCCTGAGACACATCTTCCATCCTCCCACAGGCATTCTGCTCACCCTCACCAAATCGGGCCATTTCCTGACAAGGGACTGCCCAGGACTGGTGCCCATGTGTTGGAGCACTGGCTGAAAAGGCAAGAGGCTGGAAGGTTCCTTCACAAGTTAGGCATGAAGAAAACAAGAAACAGCCACTGGTGCCAGCCCTGGTGGTCCACGCTGTATTGCTTGAAGCCACAGCCTCAGCAGGGCTTCCAGGTGCTCAAACAAGCCATGCTGAGCAGACCTGCCAAGGCATCCAGCTAAGAAACATCCTCACCCAGGACACCACTAGAAAAACTAATCCTAAGGTCACCAAGTCAGAATAAAAACACGGATGCAGCTGTGATGACCACTTGCATTTGCTCCAACCACTTCCCTTTCCTGTAGGACTTACCCAATTTTGCAGTTGATTCAAGATATTGCTCACTTATTGCTTCAGTTGGCAAGAAACCAACGCACTACCCATCTCTAAAGCTTGGACTGATGCTTGACTGAGTGCTGGGGTGATAGGACAGATATTGGCAAAGGGGAAACTGATGCACGGAGAATTTTCCAAAACATCCATTCATTCGGGGTGTGTAATTTAGGATCTCCCTGGATTTTCCAGAGATGAAGAGCATGCATTCCACCCCTGCCCCCTTTCTAAGCTACAGCTGCTCAGCACATCTGGAGCAAGAGGGTAGGGGTCACCTCAGCAGATTCTGAGCTGCTAGCCTCAGTGACCCCAAGAGAGACGAGACGAGAATGAAAATTAGGTCTCAATCCTGCTATTAAGCCCAGCCCGCCCTTCCTCCCTGGGAGGAAGCAAGCCAGCCTCACATAGCACAAGTGCGGGGAATATTCTGCTGCAGCATTACGGCGTTCTGCGGGGGCTGCAGGCTTTCGCAAAGCAGCTTGCGCAGGGCGGCATGCCAAGGTAAAGCAGCTGGCACTCCAGTTGCAGAGGGAACAAGGGATTCAAACGGGAGGGTTTGAATCGTAAAAAGGCCTTTTTATGCTAGTGGTCTTGAATGGATGTGGGTGGGGGCAGGAAGAAAGTTTCCAGCTCTGAGGGTTCTGGCTTACAAGCTCTGAGCTCTAGAGGTCCCACGATGAAGCTCCTTAAGAGATCACCACCACCTGCCTGCACCCAGCCCTGCAGATTCATGCCAACCAACATTGATTTTCTCACGTGCTAATATGCTGGGCAGCAGACAGCAACAGGAAAGCAGCAAACATGCCGCCCCTCAAAGAGCTGCCCAGCAGTGGCAGCAGACAGCAGAGCTTTGTAGGGCTCTCCTACACAGAAGGAGGCCTCACTTATCTACAAGCACACAAGCAGCCTCATCAAAACCCCCATATGGGCTGGGAAGCTTCCTTACCTGTATCCTGCCGGAACTGCGTCAAGCTTGGGATGTCGATAACATAGGGGGCCAAGGCAGGATCCACATGTCCCAAAGGGATGCTGCTGACAAGCCCCGATCCTGAACGCTGGCCCTTCTGCTGAGAGGCCTGAAAAACCTGTTCAATGTAGCTGCAGACATTCCCTCGGTATGGCCTCCACCTGCCAAATTCATCCTGCCATTCCCACACCGCCACTGCCGTGGAGTTGCTGCTGTGCCCCGGGGCAGAACCGGGGAGTCCGGATGGCCCGGCTGAACTGCTTCCTGCTCCCTGAGCTGCTGCCATGTTCCTCCCTGAGGTCTGGGCACGCCGCGATTGGAAGTGGCAGCTGCACTGGCTGGCCTTACACCATTTTCTTCAGGTGGACCTGCAGCAAGAAACAAAGAGAGCACACAGAGCTGAGAATGATGCCCCAAACCCACCCCACCCTGCATCCGTACCACACAAACCATTTAAGAGAGGGAAACAAGCTCAGCCTTTCACAGAAGTTGCTCGCTATGCATTTAGGAGACTCCAGAGAAGCGGATTGGTCTCAAAACCCTCTGATCGAGGGCAAATGAGGTAGCACCACCCACTCCCTGCCAATGCTAACAACTTTTCCTGCTAATTTATAGCAAAAACTCTTGGGGGAGACACTGCTTCCTGTGGTTTGTGGCACCAAACACCACCCGAGCCACTACTGATCTGCAAGCCCAGACCCAAGTTCAGATGCCCACTAGCCAGGAGCGTTCCAAGGCAAGCGGCCACTCCGTACCTGTTCTCACCCATACTTAGCACCACTCCTGGCAGTGTCAGGCACTGACCACCACAACATGAGCCTGTGAGCAGGAGCTCCCCAAGCACTTGTGCACAGGAATGACTTGGTTACACAAGCCGTTCCCAAACTCTTATCGCTGAACTCCAGGGCTACAATATCAGCTCCATTCAGGATTCTGACCACTCAGTTTTGATCCAGGATCAGTCCCTTGACTCCTTCTGCGCAGTGTTATACATGCACACAAAGCCAGAAGACAATTCACACACAGCCTGCAAATCACATTAATACATCTGTTGAGCACAATCTGAGCGAAAAATGGATGGGAAGGAGGATGGAAGCACCAGGAGGAACACACGACGCAATAAATAGCCTGTGCTGAGGGCAGTGATTTGGCAGGTCCTCAAGATCACAGCACACCTACCTGCAGCTTCTCAGGTTGGAAAACAAGCAACATCTTGAAACAAGAGACAATCTTCACCAAGAAAGACTCAAATCAGAGACTCAAGCCATTAAGAGAGGATTTGGGGAAGAATAGAGAATGCGATAGGAGCCTTAAGACATCCAGATAAAGACACAAAGGCCAGTGAATAAATCCTGAGGACCCACAGAGACAGGATGCAGAGACAGAAGATCACCACTCTTAGCCCCCAAGAAATGTAGAAAAGCAGACCCAAAGCCATCACACGGTCACCAAGCTGTCCAAGAGACACCAGAGGTCTAATATTTGGCATTCCTTGTCTGCTGTGTCATTACAAGGAATCCTGTCCAGACCATCTGGACACACATCTTGGTGCCTGAAGGCCAGACACACCACTTGGAGATCCCCATGACCATGAGCAGATGAGCGTGACTGCGAATGAGAGAAATTCATTTTGTTTTAAAATAAAGTCGCCTTCTCCCTCCTAAGGTCTCACATCATTGATTGCTCGCTTAACTCCTAGCAGTGAGCAGGGAACTATGAGCTTCCTTTCCGTCAAATGAAAAAGTTCATGTCTCCCGAGAGGCAGAGCAGCAGTGGGTGGCTTCCACTGGAGGATGCCATCTGCACAGAGAATGACATCCCTGCCGGATGGGGGAAGATCCCACGCTCTGTGGAGCGTCCCATCCATCACGCTTGTGTGGCTTGCTAGCTTAAAAAAGAACTAGAAAAAGAGCGAGCAAAGAACAGACACGCCCACATGTCTGCATTTATAAGACGAAAGCAACGCTTTCTCCAGGAATTCATTGTAAATTAATTTATGAGCTGCTCTGAGATTTTTACAGAACACCCCCAGCTCAACTGGTGTTGCTGACAAACCGCTCTAGATCACCAACAGAAGACCCCTGCCTCTGCAACCGGTCTTTTCGATGTAATTTGTTCTCTGCTAATGCACGAAGGACGGTTATTTTACTGCTCAAAACAGCAAATTAAAACTTGAGGTATCAAACCTGACACCTGCCTCCACCAGCTCTTTTCATGGCAGGTTTCACACCAACACATCTCCTCCTCAGGGACCGCCAGCATGCCCATGCTCAGCTTGGACCTACGTGAGCAAAAGCAGGGCTGCAGGGTTTTCCGTCCTGCCCACCTGCATTAGGTGCTCTGAACCCCAAAGACAGAACCAACACCTTTCCCCCCCCTGCTCCAACCCTAAAGTTGCTGTTACCAAATATTCACCTGCACATCCTACAGCCACAAGCAGAGCAGGAGAGCATAGGGAGGCTGTTTGGAGGGAGTCGGCAACTCGTTTTCCTTCCTTTTTGAAACACAGTAGCAGGAAATGGAAAAAAAAAAAAAAGAGGGCATCCCAGCAGAAAAGCCGCCTTCTTCACGAACCACCTTGCACTCGCTTGGACACTGGCCGAGAACAGCTTGGTGACAAAAGCCTATTGCTCACCCCCTCGGATGGCAGCAATGCTTTGAATCCTAGACCACACGCAAAGGTACCAGGACTGGCTGCACGTGAGCGTCGCGTGCTCCGACATTCGCTTCCCCATCAGAATGGAAAAATATTTCCTGTGCTGGGACTGCTGCTCCAAAGGAGGAGCAAGGGGTGTATTTCAGCCTCCTGCCAGTTCTCGCTGCTAAACACTGCTTGAGCCAGCAGCTGTTTGCACAGATTGGGAAGCGAGGAATGCAGGAGAGCTTCAGTAAGCCAAAATTACACGAGTCCCTGAGTCAAGGCAAAAAAGAGAAAGAAAAGGCCTGAAGTTGCAGTTCCTTTCTGTGAATTCAGCAGCACACAAATGTTGAAAGCTGAGAAATTCAACACCAGAGCTGCTCGTACAGTTTTCAGCCTACCCCCTTGGGCTGCCATGTATGTTAGACCAAGGCAGAAAGGGTTTGGGGTCGGCAGCTAACAGAGCTGTACGGAGATGGCTGGCTGCGGCTCGGGATGTGTTACACATCCCACTTTATCGGCACTGCGTTTTGGATGCTAGCTGCAGCAGTTTAGCTGCATCGGCTCCTTCACGCTGGCTCTGTCCTGGGAAGATTGACAGCCCAGAGAGAGTAGCTACACATCTTTGCTAAGACTATGGACTATAATACTTCACCTTGAGCTTTAAGAAAGCCTTGAAAAGCTGAAAGTCATACAAACCCCTAAAAGCTAGACCTGGCTCCAATTAGAAATCCTGTGCACCACCTTGCCCCAAATGAAAACAAACCCCTGACTACTTGAAGTGCAATTTTAAATATTCCGGCCAACCGCCCTCCACTTAGGAGGTAATTTGTAATGTGGGCTCAGATCCTGAATTTGGATTTGTTTGGCTGGATCTTTACGCCCCAGCACAACCTCTGAAACTTTTGCCCACATGCCTTTAATCAGGGACTTGGACAGGAAAAGAACTGGGTGCATTTCAGTTGTGTTTCCCAGCAGATTCACTCCCTGCTCCTCAAGCTCCAACAAATGGTGGCGAGAAAGCTGGGGAGGGGCAGGTGGGAATTAAAACATTTGAAAGACACATTTAATTCTCAAACCTGTTCTACTTCCAGAAAGTAGAATTTCCTTTCACTTTAAATGCAGGATCTTAAAATTCACTGGCCTGAGATGATTTCTAAAAACACCAAGTCCCTTTTTAAGTTTCTGAACTGAAATTGCCAGCACTGATAAAAGTTTAAATGGTACGCTAGCTCGTACCTGGAAAAGAAGGGGCCTCAGGAGTCCCTGACCTGGGCTGCATTGAAAAAATAAATCAGCAGACTAGTAAAATAGAGACTATTCAGCAGGTTGCTCAGAAAAGAGGGTGCCCAGGCGGGATTTGTTAAGCACCACTAACACCACATGAGATGGGACTGGAAGGGCTGCAAGGAGCCCACACGGATTAGGAGAGCACGTAATACACCGGGAGGCAACAGGGCTGTAGTAAGCCCATGACCCTGCGCAGGACGCATGACTGGAGCAGGATTACAGTTGTCCTGTGCCACCCTGACCCCAAATCACCCAGCCAGGGCCCCCACAGCCCCCCCACATCATCCGATCTGCAGTTCTGGGCCCAGCGCAACCTGAGCTGCGAACGCAGCAGGGTTTGAAGTTCTTGCCGGGTAACTCCTACCTAAACACCTCTTTCCCTACGTGAGCACCCAGCACCGGCTAGCACACAGCTAGCAGCACCCCAAGAGTAAGAGCAGAGCAAGGCAGTAGAGAGGAGGTTGCGATAGTAACTCCAACCACACAGACCGATCTGCCCTCGACACAGCCCTGCCTTCTTCCAGCCTTTGCTGATCCTCGCGGCACAAGGTGGCTGGGCTGACAGCCAAAAGAACAGAAGAAATAAAAACCAACCGCTCCAAACCTGCTTCCATTCGAAACCGAGCTTCAAGAGAGTTCCCTTCAGAGAAGAAAATAAAGACCACAACTGAAGGGGAACAAAAGCGTTTGCCTATCAGCTAGGCAGAGGGCTTATTTCAGGCAGGAATGAATAGGAAAGCGGAGGCAGGGAGAAGAGGGCAGGTACACCTGAACACAGGATCACACCAAACCCGGCATCCTGCTCGCTCGCTCCAGGGCCCTTCTGGGCACCGAAGCACATTATNCGGCAGCCCCGAGAGACCCCCCGCAGCCGGGGCACACCTCACACACCACCACCCCCTCCCCCGGTTTCAACACCTGGTCACCCCGGGGTAGGGCCCTCTCACAGGCCCGCCCTGGGCCCCACAGGCGCCGGGGGGGTTTGTC
>VYXH01005564.1:2837-12987 GCA_013397275.1 Burhinus bistriatus | reverse complement strand
TGTCACCAATCTCCATCTGGACAGTGATTTATGTCATCAGTGATTTGTATAAATAAGAGACTAGGTGTGTTTAGTTGGGGATCTTGGGGCCATTTCTTTGCTATAACAAGGAAATAATGAGAATATGATTTGGGTTTCATTTCAAAATGTTTGTTTAGGAAAAAAAAGGCACAAAAGTATGAGACTGTATTGTGGGTAGATCATCATAGCCCCAACCTCAGAAGCTGGCAGGAGCATGGGAGCAGGCTGTTCCCTTACATACACACTGCCAAGATACACCCATTTTGGGGTGCTGTAGTGAGTACAGTAGTCTCCAGCCACCAGCGCATCACTGGGGGAGGCTGGACCATTTCCATTTCTGGATCTGCAATGCTGCATCACGACAATGTGAAACCTGCTATGTGTCCTACTTCTCTGTACAAACGGTCCTCAGGCAGGTTGTGTTGGCTGAGAAGTGGGGCAGACTGAAATCACGTCTTGGTAGAAGCTTGCAGGATGGCCACAGACTGTGAAGGCAGAGGGACCACTTGCCTCATTGCTAGACTGGCAATGGAGTTGGTATGAGAGGGCTGACAACATCTCATGTTGTGAGGTAGTTTCACTTTAAAGCTTTGCCTCTGATTATGCTGAAATGAGTTCATTTCCTTTTCGGTTTTCTTTTTCATATGCAGAAACATACACAGAGGGAGGAGGGTGTGACTTTTGCTGCTTGCTCTAAATGGGAGAGAAAACGAAAAGCCTCCCTGGAGATGGAAGGTCCCCTGCAGCTGCTCTGCAGATTCGCCCCATGCCTAAAGAGGCATGCTGCAAGAAGAAATGTGTTGATAGCGATAACCTTGCACAGAAACGGAAGGAGGTTTGTCCCTTCCTGCCATAAAGTGCTCTCTTTGGGCTCTCGGTACTTTCTCCATAGGTGTGTGCAGCTCATAGAGAAGAGGAGGACATGCTGGAAGTGATGAGACAGGGTGGTCAGGTGCAGACAGGAGTGCTGTCCTCCCTGAGCACCTGTCTTTTACCATGCTGAACTGAGGGCTGAATCCATCCACTTCTTGACTTCTGGGAAGCCCTTCTATGGGGAGCAGATCCACGTGGCACCACCAACCTGCAGCTGTAATCCCCGCTTTGTTAAATGAACAACACATTCCAGATCCTGCTTTGTGTCCAGGTGACATCAGGGAGAGCAAAACCAGCACAGAGCTGGACGTGTTTGATGTCCACGCTGGTTCTGAATGTAGGGACAAGCTTCTCCCGTGCATCCACAGCCACGTGCTGAATCCTCGCTGCCTGCAGGCACACATTTGTTTCACGGGTGTGCTGCGGTGGGGTGTTGGTTACTGGTGGGAGAGGTAAAGCTGCTGGGGTGACCTTTGGCATTAAAAGCGCAAACAAACAAGCCAGAAATAAGAAGTCTCCCTTCGAGGGTTAGGACATCATGTTCTTCCTCACCAGAGATCTCTCTGCAGATGCACCATCTGACTCCAAGGGGTATAAAGGAGAAGTAAATAGGGGAAACAGGAAAAAGGGTTTTGCACTTGACGACAACAACAAAGTATTTTTTGCGCTTTACAACCTGTTTCCATTCTCTGGACCCTCTGTGCTTTAGGAAGGTCCCGGTCTCAGCTTCTCCCTGCCTCCCTCGTGGGTCTGGGTGCTGTGTGCGTGCTCTGTGCCCCTTTGGCAGTACTGTCACCATCCCCTCCAGCTCCACATGTGCAGGAGAGGAGCGGAGGGGTGCGGATGCCTGGGGAGAGGAGAGGAAACAGAGGGGGGTCATGGTGAGGAAGTGTGTGGGCTGCGTCCCACAGGCAGGTGTAGGAGTCGACTTTGTGTGGCAGTATCTTGGGTTGCATCATGCTTTGTGGCCATGATGCCATCCTTCCTCCCTATTTCATCATCCTATGATAGGCAATGAGGTTTAGCTGGTGGGGGGGCACATGGGCTGTGAATCTGGAAGGAGCTCTCAATCTGCAAAGACACAAGAAGTCAGGGGTTTTTTTTGAGGTTTGTTGTTGTTGTTGTTGTTGTTGTTTTTAACACAAGGCAATTTAATCGTCAGGTGGTGGCAGGAGTCTGTCAGGGGATGGCTGCTGTGATCAGGCTATGTCTGTGATTATGGCAGAGCATGGTGGCAGGCAGGGAGAGGAGAGGGGAGTGCTGTGCCAAGGAGGTGACAGAGGACCTCCAAAAGGGCTGAGGAAGGGGCGAGCGGTGGAGGAGCCTCCCTGGACAGGCACCAGCTGCTGCCCGCCTCCCTGCAGCTCTGGGGGATGCTGGGGAAAGTATTGCAACATGGAGTCAACAGGACCCTGACAAATTCATCAAGAGCCCATGTGGTGGTTTGCCGATGGGTACTTTCCCTGTTTGGACCCCAGTGCTGCTGGCAGGGCTGTCAGAGGGAGGTGCTTTGAAGGTGCCTCCTGAGTGCTTAGAGGAACCAGCAGTGTGCCCTGAGGAGGAGGTGCCCTAGAATGTGCACCAGGGAGCAGGTGCAGGGTGGGATGTCCCATGCCAGGAGGGCTGTAGGGTGCCACAGAGCATGGCAGGGAAGAGGAGAAAGCTAGTAGCCCCTTCTGTGGGGCACCTGGAGTAGGCTGCCCTACGAGCCCCCAGCCACTGCTGCAGGGAAGCCTTAAGGGCTGGTGGTCTGCACCCCACTGGTGGGGTTCACCTCCTGCTGGGAGGAGAGCGGCTGTCTGGCTCTGCTGCTGCAGGCATCCTTGTGACCCTGTAGTTGCGGGGGTGTCCCTGCTGACCTCATGGGATATGATCCTCTTGGGGTGATCTCCATGGCATGTAACTCCCTCAGGTGACCATGGTGACTCCATGGGATGGGGCCCCCCACTTTGGGATGTCCCTTATGATCCTGTGGCATATGACCGCCTCAGGTGATGCTGGTAACCCCATGGGCTATGAACCACTGGGGTGACCTTGGTAACCCTGTGGGAAGTGACTCCTGCCCGGGGTTGTCCCTGGTGTCTATGGGTGCTGGGACATCCCTGGGCTGGGAAGGGGCAAGCAATGTGGTGCTGCTTCCCTTGCAGCCCCAGGCCTTCCCTTGCTGGCCTCTCGTGGGGTTCTCCGGTTTCTCTGGAGCTTCAGGTTCCCGCTGCCCAGCAGAAGCCACATCAGGCAGAAGTCACCTTATGTCTAGCAATGGCAGCATCTGGGTCTTCAGCCCAGGAGCTCACAGACTCACAGAATTCCACATTCGACCAATAAATCTGGCAGTGATCGTGTCAAGTCTAAAAACCCAGAGGGCTCAGACAACGGAAGCCCACAGAAGTTTGGATGCTTAGTCAAAGTAAATAATGTGAACTTTCAGTTTTGGCTCAGGGCTGAATCACTATGAAAACCACCTTTTTTGTGGTATCTCAGCAATTACCAAAAAGCAGAAAATGACAGCACTCACGAAAACAAGTGAAACACCTTGTCAGGCTTTTAAAAACCTCAGTTAAAAAATTCTTGGTACCGTATGTGGGAAAACAGAGTCACGAGGGAAGGCAGTCAATGACCCATTGGACCTGCAGTTCTGGGAAACCTCCAAGGGATGAGGGAGATTCTCCAGAATCCCTGCTTGTGAATTCATCCCCCAAACAGCAAAGTGTGCACAATAAGCAATGCACTGAATGTAGTACTGGCAACTCTGATAATTGCTGTATCTATCCATTATATTCTTTGCAATGCCTATTTCTGATTTTGTTGCCCTGTCCCCAGCTTCCCCTTCTTTCACTTTTTTTTATTGTGATGCTTCTAGATTTGGAAGAACTGATTGTCTCTTCCTTCTAAATGATGTCCTACCAACCAATCACATCCTTAAATTAAAGAAAAAGATTGGAATTTAAGCAGGCTTGATGAAAAGTATCCATACTATTTTTCCTTTTCTTTTGTTATTGTTGTTGTAGTCTAGTTATCCTAGGTTGTAATGTATTTGAGGTGAGGGTTATTGGTTTGTGATACTGGATTGACATTATTATTAACTTTATTAATTACACTATTAATTTACATAGATCATTTATAATAGAATGGTTGGAAATGTGAAGTATACATGTAATTGAAGCAATCGCCAAAATAATACTTTTCATTTATAAGAGGTTAAAGATCGCATTCTTTCACAGATACATAGGCAAAGTGACCTGTAAGTTGAAAACCTCTAAGTCACAGCCTGCCTTTTGACACTGAAGCAAGAATACTAGTTCTCTTTCCTTAGTATATTTGAGAGATCCATGACTAGAGAAAGATTGCAAATATCCTTAACTGTGACTTCCTATAGTCATTCTTATGTGAATATTTCATTTTTCCAGTTACTTTTAACTTCCTCCAAACAGAACAGAACCTTACAAATAGAACAGCACCTTATAAATCCAACAAGCAGTAAAACCCAGCTTCTGTGTGCATGGGAAAAAATGTAAGTTGAGAAATCAAGCAGTTGGCAGCCAGGAAATGGAGCCTGTTCTGTGACCTCTCATGATAATAAGAGGGCTTGGTGGTTACAGACTTCTCCCAGGAGCAGAACATGGTGTGTTGTTTGTAGACCAAAGAGAAGGACAGGTTTCATAAGACAGCAGAACTTGTAAGAGTTGCAGTTGCAGTATATACAGATATTTTCTACCTGCTATTTCTTTTCCTCTATTTACTTCTCTACACAGCCAGGAGTTTGCTGCTAAGGCATGGTGCAGAACAGAGCTTTTTTGCAGGGAGCATTCAGGGCAGCCTGCTGCTGAAGTGATGCTGCGCGCTCAACCATGAAGAGAGAGATTTTCTCATGCTTGTTCTCTTAATAGCTAAGGTCATTCCAGCTGGATGCATCTGGCTGCTCTTCCATCCCCACCAATAATTAGTGTATGGCCACACCCAGTGGCAAATGTGATGGAGGGAAAGTCTCAATGTGAGTCGAGGAGCATTTGGCAAGAATGCTATTGCAGTGAAGGACCAAAGATGCTGTGTTCTCTGGCATAGTGGGATCAGTATATTTTCCTGTGGTTGTGAAGTATTTGAACCCATGCTGTGGGCCTGGAGGAGAATCAGCATAGCACATTAAGCATGGCCAGGCAGGGTCAGCTCGGGCACGTGCTTGTAATGGTGGCTATGGGACACCTGAGAAAGAAGATGCTTGGACTACTGAAAACAGGATGGGCATGAAGTCATCCTTCTCTTCTTTTATTCTACTGATTTTTGGCAATCTAGTGGAATAGGGACTCCCTGATTCTGAAGGTACATTTGAGGGCTACCTATTAAATATAATTAACTATATTTAATCCTAAAAGAATAAGTTTTCTTCTGAACCCATTTGCACTTTTGACTTGGACGCTATTCTTTGGCAGTGTGGCTAAATTCTGCACAGGAGTTACCAACCTGCAGGCTGGTTATCATACCTTTAAATCATTATCTAATAATTTGCTGCTAGCTCTGCCAATATGACTTATTCTTTATTTGGATCATTTGCAAGACACGTGAGCTAGGTAATTGCAATAAATGTCAGAAATCCAGGGATGATGACACACATTCACAGAAGCAGACATCGTGCAAGTCTATTGTGTCTCTAAGGATGTCTGGTTAGCCTTTTTAATTTATGCCTATTGGCATAGAAAATCAGCTGATGGGAGAGTCTATTTAAGAACAAAACTGAGAAAAACCTTTATGCAAAAGAGGAAGCAGTCATCAAAACTTGTCTATACAATTATGGGCTATACACATCTTATATTTACTGAAACAGAGGAAATGGAACGTCTTTAAACTACATGTTTAAAATGTGCTTCAGCCAATAACCAGCACGATTAAAATCTATCTTCACACCTCTTTGCTTTGGCCTTAATTGATGTTTCCGCAGTTCAGTAATCTCTGGTAAAGAGGATAAAAGGCCTCTCTACAATCCATTTTTTATAATGTTTCTCTGATTGTTTATCAGAGAATTATCAGGAATTCTCGGTCCTAGGTATAGACTAGCCCAGGATATTGCAGATGTTGACAGTGTTAGGAATGGGGAGAAGGGGTACTTCTAAAAGCATGAAGTGTAGAAGTTTTAGAGCAGTGACAGTTTTTACTTATTTCCAGATGATGGAGCATAGAGATGAACAGGACAGTGGGGGAAGCTACAGTCACCTAAGACCATTAAACTATGTTCTCAAAGAGACTAAAAATGCAAAACCTGGGAAAATAAAAGACAAAAAAAACCAACCCAACCTCCAAGGACCCCTTATGGGAATCAATATATTTGCCTCTCTCCCTCCTACAGAGACTAGCCAAGTAGCCACTTCGTGTTATAGGAGGTCAGATGCTCTGCTCATGATTAAATTGCTAGATAGTGTGCTGGAAGGTGAACCCTTCATTTAATGCTGTTCCTTTCTACTCTCCATTGTATCATGGAGTTTTAGCCTAACCACAGCCTCTCAGTGGAAATCCCCAATAGGTAATATTTTCTCTTTCCTTTATTCCTTTGATATTTATTTTACAAAAGCTATATGGAAGTTGTTGCTGTTTTTCAAGCCATTGGTGCAGAGGACAAAGATTGAAGGAGAGGCCACCCGGGGAAGGACCTAATCATCAGATAAATAATTGTACCCCTTCCCTAAATTCTTTTCTACGGCCCCTAGAGCTGGGGACTGAGCCAGGCTCATGGCACTGGGACAAGTATGCGTGAACAGGGGATGGGATACACCATCTTCTTCTTTGTTGCCTCAATCTATGAAACCAAATTACCTGATTTAGCACTTGCATCAATTGAATGCTCTCACTTCCCTTAATACTGGCCCCTTGACTTAAAATACTGCTGCGTATCCTCAAAGAGCTGCCCCAGTGGGTCACCTGCATGATCACAGCAGCACAGTCAGAGATGTGCCCCTCTTGCAATATCTCCTCCTCCCCTGCTGTTAGCTTGGCTTGCAGAGCCCTCAAATCCCCATCCTGATTTCTGTGACTATGGGTATTGGATTAAAGATGCACTAAAAGGCTCTACCCCTCCTCTGTGTCTGTGTGGGTACGCGCCTGGAGGAGTGGGGTGATAACCACTGCCGCTTGCTCAGAGAAGCGGATCCCTCCTCTGCGGTGGCTTCTGCCACTCGCTGTGTGTCAGGTTTCACAAGAAAGTGAAATAATCATAGGACCTCTCGGTGGTGCCTGAATCTCTGTGTTGCAGTTTCATGAGCTCCCAATCAATAGACTTCACTAGAGGGACTGTTTGATTTCTTCTGTTCTTCCTTTTTTCCTCCCTTCTTTCTTCCTTTTCTCTTTCTCTTTTCCTTTTTTTCTCTTTTTTTTTTTTTCTTTTTCTTTTTTTGGAAGAAGACATATTTGTATACCACCTTGTTAAGCCTCAGCATTTTGCATTGTAGGACTGCTCAGATATCTGCAAAAAGTGTTTGCACCGTGCCCAGGATGAGGGAACCTGCAGATGACAGCTCTTGGCAGAATTTCATTTAATTGCTCACTGAGGTGGCCTGAAAAGCCTGATATTCAGGTTTGCTCAAAGAGGATCTGAAATGACAGACGGTCCATGTTTGACCTCGTGTTTGAAGAAGATGCCCTCATGATGGTGGACACCCTATTCAGTGGTTTGATCCATGGCAGCAAAGGTGCTGCCAGAGTAAAAAGCGCTTTGAAAACTGCTTTAAAATATTCTGTTTTGTCCTCTGCATGGTAAAACTCATTTCACCAGTTTCATTCCTTGTATTAGCAAGGCCATAATAATGATCAGTCATTCTTACATAAAAGGGTTTATTTAAAAAAAGGGGAATGAACAAGAGACAGAAAACAGCTTGATTTTCAGAGGAAGATGCCCAGACTTTACACAGACAGATGTGACGGCTATGCAACGAGTTTCCAAATGCAGCTTTTGTTTAGACACCTTCATACAGTCTCCAAATGGAAGAAGGGAGACAAAGTCTCTTTTATGTGAGCGCAGTCCTCCAAAATGCTTTCCTGCTCTCAAAAGAAATGAAGAATAGGTGCTCACTGAGGACAGTCCTCAGTTCAATCCTGAGAAACCTGCGATTATGCCATGCTGCACCTCCAGTGCTCTGCTGCCCATCTAGATGTGCTGGAGACTTAGATTCAAAAGATGCAATGGAAGAAGAGGGCAGTGTGGGGGGAGTGGAAGTTTTGAAGTTTCCAGAGCCTTGGAAGCTGCTTTGGGATGAAGGAGGAAAGGGCAAGGAGTGAAGAGGAAAGTACAGGAGATGGTAAAGGATAAAAGTATGACACTTCCATGTGCAGGGGACAAGTGGCCATGAACCAGTAAGAGCAACCTCAAAACCTGGATGTTCTCCTATTGTCTTACAGCTGGTATGGTGAAACCTATGGGGGATGTATGGAGCCCAGTGCAGGAAGCTGTTACAGAAGCTTTTCCCAGGCTAATTTCCTGGAAAATGTCTGTTCTGGTGCTTCTGGATTGGAAGCACAGAGCTGTTACGCAGAGAGGAACATGAATGGAAACCAAAGCCTGAGCATTCAGAAAATCCTGTGAAAATGAAGGCTTTACAGGAGATAATTCAGGGGGAGACTGTGAAACCTTCTAGAAAATGAGTATTGCATCATTTCAACAGAGAGTTAATCTACTGCTCCGCATGACTGGGCACATCACCAAGCAGAAGTCACCCAGCAGAGCAGCGAGTCATCCACCAAAGCAGCCCTCAGCCCAGTAAAATTCCCATCCATTATCCAGCTTTGCTTAGGTCGTGTATCCAGTCACCCTCACTTTACGAACCAAACCCTAAGTTTCAAAAACCGTGAAAAAGCACACTCTTTCAAGGCTGGGAGGAAATAAATATCTAAATTCTTAAACTCTGTGACAAGCCTTTCGGACATACTTGCTGGTTGAAAGGCTTAATCCTGAAAAAGTCCCTGCTTCAAAGACACTGAAATCGGTCACTCTGTTTTTGTCACACTTCTGTAATTACATATATTGAAAGGTCCCCAAAGCCCAGTGCACTAATCTTTTCTATTTATAATTTTGTGCAAAAACTCAGACCTCACCTTGAAGTTTTCTCATTGCAGGTATCTTTTTGATTTACATGCGGTTGTTGATGTCTGAGTTTTTCTTCACCTTGTAGTTCAGTCCTGGCTGATTGTGGTGATAAAGCTATTTCCTCTGACCGCCTACAGTAACAGATTCCTTTGGGCAAAGTGGGATGAGCAGTTCCTTTCCATCGTTATTATGTGGTGTAATCAAAGATCAGTATTGTCTGATTAAGAAGACCTTCATCTGTGTGACTGACAGGAGTTTATCTGACTGAACAAGCTGCTGAAAAGGAGCATTTGCATTTCATGAAGTGCCTCTTACCTCACTTTATCATTGCTGACTGGCTGAAGAAGCAATGATCATCTGAAGGTGAGATCCCGTTTTCCTTTCTCAGGGTTCGCGCTTTCACTTAATGTCAGTTATTGAGAGAAGTAGTACTGTGGAAGAAATGGCCTACGAGCCAGTTAGGAGAAAGCAGCAGGTTCCTTTGGAAACTTAGCATGTTTCTTTGAGTCTGGGCAACATGAGGGGCCAGATCCCACCCTGGAAAACTTGAGTTCCAGTGTGACTGCGTGAGACCTTTACACGCAGCTCACCCATGCAGAGAAATATTTCCCAATAGATAATTTGATATTGCATGTCTGAAATTCACACTGTAGCATAAATTCCTCCAGTTTGGAGGCAGGCACAATACCGTCCTATTGGACAGGCAAGCAAAAATTCCTATCAGCTGTTTGCAAACAGCTGCAAGTTATCTCTGCAAGAGAAGAAAGAAGCAACAACATCCCCTAATTACTTGGAGTTGAAAAACTGATTTCAGAAGAGAATGATGTGTTTAGGGATAGTTCTTGGCCAGAGAAGCTAGTTAAGTCTATCAAAATTATATTTTCTGACTGCTCCCTGAGTATCCAGCCTGCAGTCCCAGGCACGCCGGGGCAGGGTGGGAGCAGCCCAGCATTTTTGTGGTTTGCAAGTCCCTCTCTCGAGCCCGGTACTGATGGCACTGATGGCTCATGGCTAATGTGGGTTCCTCAAAGACGGGGTTCAGTTTAGTCAGGTAGTCGTTAATAACAAATATAATTTCAATTATTTGGGAATATCAAATGAAATTTTCACTTCTGGTGCCATATCTTTGTAGAGAAGCAGGAGACAGCTGTGGGGGCTGTTTTTGTTTTGCATGAAAGTAATGCTGCTTCA
>VYXH01005562.1:3443-24984 GCA_013397275.1 Burhinus bistriatus | reverse complement strand
TTTTACCTCAAACGAGGACAAAAACCTAAAATAAAGGAAACCAGGATTTTTAATTTGATTTGATTAAGGCTGCAACTTCTCGAGTGAGGAACTGCAGATGGTTTTGAGAAAGAGGGCACAAATTTTATCTATCTTGTTACCTCTCAAACAAAATTTAAAAATGTATAGGATGCTTTAAAAGTGTTCGAACTTTCTTGGGTCTCAGAGAGGAACAGCATAGAATTCTGTAATGGTTTCTGCTTCTTGTATGTTCATGCAGCCAATGAGAATTCCACAAAGACACATCAAAAAGCCTGGAAAACTGAAATTCAGTATCCTTTGAACAGTTATGAAATAAAATGTTTAGAAGACATTTCATTTAATGACAGTACTAATTCTTTTGTAACTGATTGTTAATATCTTCTTTTAACTGGAATTCTGAAATGTACAGCCTTACCAAAGCTTCAGAAATCACTTTGTGCAATTGTATGGACTTTGTGGCTTCCTCTTATTTTTCTTTCTCTGCACAAAAGGGAGCAAAAAGCATGCAATGAATGTATAGTTATTACTGTTGCCCTTTCTCCTTAGATGGGAACTGGATTGTGTTTCTACTATATCTACCCTGATGGAATCTTAGGGCTCTTAAAAGAACATATCTGCTGTCTAGTACTCAGGACCCACCATACTTGAACTGGCCTCTGGTTTTATCTGGAGTGACTGAAAAAGAGAGTATGACAAGTGCGTTCTTAATAGGTAAGGTTTACTAGCTTTTACACAGAAGTGTTTGAGGGGAGGGGGGAAGAAACAGAGTACGGTTTCCTTGAGGGTGCACATATTCTCAAACCAAATTATCTTAGAGCATATCTACAAACTAAGACTAGCTTTCAGGTTAGAGAACAATCATGTAATTTCAAACTTAAGCTCATCACACTTCTTTTCTTCTATTTTCTTTAACAGTACTATGTATTTTTCTATACATATGTATGTATATGTGTATATACATATATCTAACTATCCATATAAGTATATATACACATACATATACTTGCATCTCTAACTACCTCATCAAAGCTCTTTTTCCTTATTTTTAATAGCAATGATTTATGTCTCTGTCATGTTAAAGCAGTAAACTACAGAAATTACAGCATTATCAACATCATTAATATCCTGTAGACCTATTTCTACACCCAGCCTTTATATTCCGAAGTGTAAGCCTGTAAAGCTGAAATGTGAAGGCCTTACTTAATTCTCAGTCAATAAAACTTTCATTAAAATCTGTAGGGGTCTGCCCAGTATGAACTGATAAGAACCTTAGAATTTTTTGACCTCTGCTAGGAGTATTTGCATGATCAGAGCTTTGTGCAAATAGATACAAAGTTAATTCCTTATTTATTGGCTAGTGAAATGAAGGTACGTATGAAAGAATGCTTGTTTGCTTTTTCCACTTAAGATTTTCAATTTCACTTTCATTTTGTGTTCTTAGTTGTAATTACAATTAAAAAGAAAATGCTTTTATTTTTTAGAGTCAATATGTTATGTTCAAATACAGATGAATCCCATGAACAGTAACAGCATTATACATGAGCTACTGTCTTATGCATCCAAATGACTTTATATAGCTTATGGGGTATAGAAACCATGTAGGGGAGAAACAAAGCTGTAACATAGAAACAAGCATGCATGATATTGATGACACAGCTCATTGTGGTGTTAAAGGAGGAAGTGACAGAAATACACACCAGACGTTCCTTTGCTCTACAAGGGCACAAATGAATCCCATGTTGCAGTAATTATTCTGTCACCTAGCTGCACTGCTGAATACAATTCATGAGCGAGACCATACCTTTTAGGTTTTTTAAATGCTTTAGGAAACCACTGTTCAGGGAAACAAAACAATCTGTTCCTTCTACTGAGTGAAAAGCATGTCTGATTTCCAAACTCCAGGCAGCTCAGAAGACAGATCTTTTACTTAACTTTGCACAGGCATCTATATATTTATTATTGAATACGTTTTCTGCATTGGTATGGTAGATTCGTAAATTTACCAGTATTATTATTGCTTCTGTAATTTTTCACATTAAAATTAAGAAACATGAAAATGAAGAAGAACAGGACAGAATTTTGCTTTTTTTTCACCTTGTGAAAAAATAAATAATATTTTGTGGCATGAAGGTGGTAAGCATGGAGTAATGCTTTAATGAAGGGAGCTCAGGGAGAAATCTTCCACAAAGGGCTTTAAGAGGGCATGTGACAGCAGAATATTTATGAGATACTGGAACGGAGGTGTTGTCGGTAACGTACAGTTCAAATAAAGTATTTAAAGTATTTAAAAGTCCTATTCAGTCCCTCAGAAAGGAGAGGGGGAATGAAAGAGAAAGAAAAAATATTACTGTCTGTCATGGTTTGGGCTGGTATGGCCACTAAAATGAACGAGAGATGCTCTCTTTTAGGTCTCACCCCTTCAGAGAAGGGAGAGCATCTCCCTTCAGGGAGAGAACGATGAGAGAGAAAAGACACTTATGAGTTTAAAAGAGAAGAAACTAAACTTCTTTAGTGAAAATATTAATAGAATAATAAAAAGAAAATAATAAAATATATAGAGTATATACAAAACCAGTATCAAGCTTCCAGGATGATGATCATGTCACCAGTAGGCACTGGGAAAGTCCCAGAGTAGACTCAGTGATTTACCGAAACTGGATTCTGGATCTGGATTCAGGAACACATGGATCGGGATCAAAGGCTGACGAACAGAGTCCTCCTTGGACACTGGCCATTGAAGAAAGAGGGCTGACCCCTTGATTCCTCAACTTTTATACTGAGCATGATGTCCAGGGGATGGAATACCCTGTTGGACAGTTTTGGGTCACCTGTCCTGTCTGCTCCTCCCTGAAGCTGCAACCCCTCTACACTTTTCCACTTCTGACCCTCCAATGGGGCATATAACAAAGTTAGCTGACCCTGGTGGTTATAGCAATAAGTATAAGCAGGAGCATCTCTGCATTCCTTGGTTTAAATTATAAACAATCAGGCCTTATCACTCTGGAAGCAGATACTGCTAGAAAAATATTGATTTCAGAGACTTCAGTTAGTTAGAAGAGGCTTAACTGAAAAGCAAAATTACTGAACAGAAGATTGGTTCTGTTTTACCTCAAATCAGGACACTGCCTTAAACCAAGCAGGAAGTACTTTACTACTCGCTTCACAAAAATGGAAATATTTAAAGGGGTTTTCTTTGTTTTTTAAATCATTTATCTCAGTAAGATTTGTGAAGCATAATAAACACTGTATGCTCCAGTTTACTGAAGTTTCCTGCAACAGCCAGTGTCAGATTGTAGAATTTAAAACCTTTCTTTCATTTGAATGAAATGTTGATATTTTAAAAGTGCATTGCTAGAGCTGGTGCATGATGCAGTACTCTTCCATGTTATTTTAGGTATATGTAAACAATGCAATCCCTCACACAGTTGGTTAGTACAGATGTTCCAAACATTTACTATGCTTTAAAGAGAACATATCTCAAAAAGACTCACTACAAAATTTCTCCATGAGAAATTTTTCTTCCATAAGATTTTTTTTCTCTGAGAAATATTTTTTCAGTGGCCCTTCAATTTTCTGTAACTCGTTTCTAAAACAGACTTTGTGTATTACAGATCTCCAAAAGGACAATGATTTTAATCCTCAAATTGAATTCCTTAATCAAAGTGACCTCTTAAAAAAAAAGGCAGAAAATTACCTGAAAAATTATGTTTTCCATGTGTCTCCAAGATAATATGTGGTGCCAATAAAAAAAAAATAAATAAAATTTCCATACAACCAAGCCAAAAGCATTTTGGGGCACGTAGCCTTCATGAAACAATTAAAAGGAGACTTCTACTCAAAGTAAAGTTTGGCCAGGATTTTAGAGTATGTAACATGTTTAGTATGTGGTATGTTTAAGGTATGTAGTATGTAGATTTTAGACTATGTAGGGTATGTAGTATGTTTATGGAATAAATATATCTTTTCCCTGAGGAAGCAGTTACTTTAAGATACTCCTTTTTAAAAAAGGAGTATCAAAGTCTTGTATGTATGTGTGTCTGAACCAGTTTATGAATCAGCTAACAGCTTTCAACTAACAAACAAACTGAGTTCCTTTTATCTTAGGCAGCGGAGTTCCTTCCAGCACGCTACACCCAAGTTTTCTAGTTTTAGATAGACACATCCAACATCCTTGTCTATTATATATTCAATATAATAGTGTTATACTGAATATACAAAATCACATCTTTCTGCTTTTATTGCAAGATGGTGGGGGAGGGGCAACTACGAGTTAAAGGAGGGAGGGATCTCATCAATGCTTATAAATGCTTAAAGGGAGGGTGCCAAGAGGATGGCACCAGTCTTTTTGCAGTGGTGCCCAGTGACATGACAAGAGGTAACAGGCACAAACTGGAATGTAGGAAGCTCCGTCTAAATGTGAGGAGGAACTTCTTGACTTTGAGGGTGGCAGAGCACTGGAACAGGCTGCCCAGAGAGGTGGTGGAGTCTCCGACTCTGGAGACATTCCAAACCCGCCTGGACACCATCCTGTGCAACCTGCTGTAGGTGAACCTGCTCTGGCAGAGGGGTTGGACTAGGTGATCTCCAGAGGTCCCTTCCAACCTCGGTGATTCTCTGATTCTGTGAAACAGTATTTCTCTTACTCTGAAAGAATCACTTGTAGGGCAAGTGAAATAAATTCTTGCGGCCAAAGCTTTAAAATAGAGCAAACTCTTGCAGAACCTGAATTTCAAGCTTATCAAAAATGGATTTATTAGTGCTGTCATCCCCTGCCTCATCACTGGCACACATCAATGTGATTCTTATCCTGTGACGTGGGACTTGACCATGGCTGCTGCAGCAGGTATTCAGAAATTAATTTAAAGTTCTAGAGTTGCAACTCTCTACTGGTATTACTCCAGTGAAGATAGCAGTTTTTCTTCCCTATCCACAAGACATTTTACAGAAATTCACTCCACTGGAAGGAAACTGGAGGTCTCACATCTGCTTCACCATTTATTCTAAAGTTCAATGAGTAGCACTGAGCAGAGCATTCCCTATAGGTTTACCTGTGCATTAGCAGCATCTATGTTCACAGCTGCTCTCATACTCAAGGCAGCAAAAACATAGGCAGCACTTGATTCACATTTTAAAGATTTTTTAAAAAATTATTTTTAAATAGAAAATGTAGAATTTAGTGTAGTTATTCATGCTTATTTAGGAAACTTACCTTTTAAACTCGAACAATAAGATCCTTCTAAGCTTCCTAGAAGACTTCTTACCAGATATTCAATTTCATTGCAATTTAGTCATATCAAACTCTGACTGGCCTTTTGGTGGATTCTAAGAGTCACAAATTAACATTAAATAGAGAGTTCATTAACATTATTGCTATCCTTTTCCTTTCTTTTGTCCATGACTAATTCTGAGAGAAAAGGAAGTGACTTTCCAAATGGATTGAAACTTGTGTTCTACACATTCTGATACTGAATTGATGGCACTGAAGTCCGGTCTTCTTCAGAGCGTTACTCTAAAAATATAGAAAGGCTGACTGTATTTACTAATTAGCATTTACTAAAGTAGTCTACATGTCTGCCTTCTGCTTCCTGAACAGAAAAGGCTTGAGTTGCATACCTTCAAGAATGATTGCAAAGTGTGTTTATCTGAAGATTTTCCAGAGGATGGAGGAGGGAGAAGGAAGGATAGAGGGGCAGGGATTTTGGTAAGAGATTTATGGTTGAGGAGTTAATTTTCTTGACTAAGCCAAGTCCTATATTTATAATTAATGTCAAGAATGCTTCTCGATGTTTTAAAAGATAGATGAGTGCTCTTCAGTAATTTGAAATATGAACAATTTATACACATTTATTTTCTTTGTGCATCTGATTTTGTTTAGGAGTCTACATGGCTTAACACAAATATCTATGTAGGTTTGAAAACTTTGTAATAATTCCCGCTCAAGAAAGAGTATTTTTTCTTATTTATTTTGCACAAGGTCTACCTCCTAGATTTTTTATATCTCCAGTTCTTTTGTCTTTGCCGGTTTCTTGTTTGTTGTGACTGTTTTATACCTCTTACTAAATTTCTTCTGTCAGCATTTTGCAATGTGTAGAGCAAATACAGAAAGTGATATGATGACATTACACAGTGATAAGCATGTATGTCACCTATGTAAGAAGAACTAGGCAAAAAATCAGAGCTGCTTTAGAGAACAATGTTGTTTTCCGATTTGTGTGCCTGCCTGTTGCTGTGAAAATGTTTTAATCTAAGAAAAAAATTAGAGATAGACTACATTAAATTTATTTTCATTCTGGGGTTCTTATGAAAGACAGGACTGTAGCAGAGATTCTCCTAAGACAAATTAAACAGTCACTGAGGTTTATTTTATTAAGTAGAAAAAACTACATCATGTATCTTTTCCTTCCCATCCTAATGCTGTGCTGGTCAACCTTAGTTTTTAAAATACTAGATCCTGGTATGGTTTAGCGATGCTGCCTGAACAGAGACTGCTCATTCGTTTGTAGTCCTTTTGTGTCCTTTAGGAAACATTATTCTAATGATAATGATATACCAGTTTCTATTATCATTCTTATATTTGCTACCTATTAAACAGATTTGAATTTATGTTAAGAGCCAGCAAAGTCTTGATCACTCTTTATTTCTTTTAAAAAATGAGTTTTGACCATAAAATGGCTTTGGTCACTAATGAGCAGGATAGTGTTTGATCTTGCAAACAAGAGCTCTTTGCTCTTATTGTAAGCCAGTGCAGAACAATTATGGAATATGCAACAACTAGATGTATTCTTAGATAGTCATATGTTTCTACAAATGAATTAGCAGAAGCAAAACCACACATTTGGTTTGTGCATAAAGGATTTTAGCCAAAGTAAATGAATCAGAGTTTTAATTCACTTGGGTGCAAATTCATTTAGGCATGTCATATTGAACAAAAGAAAACCATCAGCCATAAAGAAGCAGTCAGGCATGATATTAAACAGCTGAACTTGTCAAAATAATCAGCATGCAGTTATGAAGTTGCATTCAGTACATCACTGCTTTACAGTTATTGCTATTGTGTTTGATTTTTACATGCTTTAGACAAATTGATGTAGGGAGTTGGTTTTTTTCTTTTTCTCTTTTTTTTTTTTCTTTCATTACTTGTACAATCATCATGGAAGGCAATCTTTACTTAGCTTTTGTCCACTTAGCTAAGGTATTATTAACTGGTTTATATTTGTCTTGTTTGAATAGTTCCCGTATTTCCCCAAAGGCACACTGATGGAAAGATGCTCTTTTGTTAATTATTGGTATCTTAGGCCAGTAGATAAGGTATTTACAACCAGTTTTTCTGAGCTTTGCATTTGCTTGTCATAAAGCCATATTAGTCTGATGAATTTTCCAGCCAACTAAAAGTACGTCTTACTTGTGCATGTGCAACCCAAAATGAACATTTTATTCAATGTAGCTGTATGAAAAAGAATTCATTTCTAGGTCATTTATTGCTATTCTTTTTTGAGCTCAGTGCCCTGTTAAAGCCTTAATATTAGAGTTGTCTTTTTAGTACCATACTGAGATTTTTTAAGCAGACAACTGTTATTAGTACGCTACTTCATGAATGGTAAATGGCTTCACTGCGGTTCCCGACCATGTATTTTCCTGTCAATACTGTTTACAGCATGTTGTGCTCTGCCTCATCAGAAGAAAGGAGGACAGCTTATGTAATATTAATAAGCAACTCCTTTATAGATAGGAAGTTGGTAATCTTTGAATATAAATTGGGATCATTCTAAAGGAATGGTTATAAAATAGACACAGAAAGAAGGCTTCTTCCAAGTGTTGAATAGTGCATTATTTTTTGATTATAAATTATTTACCTGGAATTGCTGCTTAGAGCCAGGAATCTTTTATCTTCCAGTCCTTGTTTTAAAACCGATCAACAAAATGACATCTAACTTCACATTTCCCCTAGAGCTTGACAGTCATGAAAGCACAGCCATTTTTAGGCAGATGTTTGCAGTTGATAAGGTGCATTAAAGCATGGACCATTAGCTGAACTGTTGTGTAAGTCGTCAAAGATTCAGGTTGTTTAACAAATTGATATCTATGCAGAAAACAAAAGACAGAGAAGGTCTATGGAGTGCTGCAGCAGTTCTTATTGACTGTCTTTGAAATCAACAAGAACTGCTAAATTGGGCAGAGTACGAACGGAATGACAATGGGGCATGTTTCAAAACAAGCTTGAAACTGAATGAAATAGATAATTTATTAAATGATCCTCTCACTACAACTCCCAAATATGCAGAAGCAGATTTTTTTCTGCCTAGTCTCATCTATTGCTGTTATATTTAAATGAATTAAAGTGTAACCTAAGCTTTGCAAACACCCGTCCTAAAACTATCATGTGATGCTTATACGTGTGTGCTGCATGACGTTTACATCTACACAGGAAGGGCTGCATAACCCCCCAGAAAAGTCTGACCTAAGGATAAATATTACAAATGGAAAGCTAAATAGTAATAACTAAATAAATGAATGGAGGAGAAACAAAAGGGAACAGAGGGCCTGGAAAAGCATAAAAGATGAATAGAAGTGAAAAAGACTCACTGAAAGGTAGGTAAAAAATGTAGCAAGATTCAACAGAAGATCTAAGGGAAAAAAGGGAAATATGAGGTAAATGCTAGTAAATATTTAATGGGGCAAGACAGACAGGAAGAAAAAACACTGGAAGAAAATGGAAAACAATATATGTCCCAGAAAGAAAGAAAGGAAGACAGGAAAGAAGAAAGAAAGGAAGGAAGGGATGGGGTTGAAAAGAGAAACTGTACAAGAGAGGAAGGGCAAAAAAGAAAGGTATAGTTAATGTTACTGTGCTTGCATGTGCCTACAGAGGTGAGAAATTTCCTAGTAACATGCACACTGTGCATATATACATGTACATGTCACTTCATGACATCAACTATGACTGCATATAGTTCAAATTTTTTATGCCCTCATGCAATTGCCTGATAGAGGTCAAAGATAAATTTATTCTGCCAAACGTTTTGACAGGTCAAGTTATTTTCCCTTCCTGACATTTTTAGATTATTGATCTTCAAATATAGTTCCAAGTTGATACGTGTATATAAATAAATATTTTCCTTAAGAACCACATTTGTAAAAATGGGACTGTTTGTTTTTTTTTTAAAAAAAAAGCAACAACAAAATTTGGACAGGGCATCAAATGGAAATTATGTCTTTGCAATTGTAGATTAGTAAAGTCGTTATGGTAGTCATGCTAAGCTCAGCAAATCAACTCAAAGTTTCCTGTTTATTCCTCTAGGCGTTGGATTGGAGTCTGTGTCTGGCAAATAATATATGTTAGCTATGGACTTACTCTTGTCTTATCTTCTAATACTGTATAGTTTTTCTTCCTTGTCTTTTTGCTACTAGAATCCATTATTGTAGATAAGGAGATAGATGTATTACATTGTTTAAACATTCATTAATGCTGACAACATTCATTAAAAACACTTTGAATTTTACTGCTACTTTCAGCAGGAATAAAATGGGACCCCTTATACTATTGTGATGAAAACTTTGTTTACCATAATAGAAAGATATTTTTTAGAGGACATATATTTAGCAAGTTGCTTTGTTCTAACTTAGAGGCAGAAGAAACTAATTCTACACCGTAAACATTAGGAGAAGAACCCAGGCAGGTACGGGAATGGGAACAAAGTCCAGTTCAGGGTTGCAGAACCAGTTGTGTCCTTTCCTTTTTTCCCACCTGCCTCTTCAAATCTAGACTATTCCTACAGATGCAAATGTGTAAGTTTCACCCAAGCCTATGTTCCCTCCTCTCCACATTATTTTTTTTCCTACATGGTATGCTAAAGCTTCTTTATGCTGCCTCTAGCTGCCTGCCTGCCTCTGTATCTTTTCTAAGGGAATTCTTCCTCAGTTAAAAATGATACTCAAATTTTATACCCTTCACATTTCTCCAGTCCATAAAAGTTTATCAGTCACACAATCTAAAGACATCTGCTGTGTTAGCTGATTTTCTCCTAGCTCCCAGATTTATCTGAAAAAGGTTTTCACTGATGTCAAATGCAAAACTCCTATTAACCTCAAATGTAGAACACTTCATTTTAAATAATTGTATTAATGAGTAATTAAGTGGTTGGGAAAAGTTTCCTATACATTTTTAAAAATTTTTAATGCAATATTCTGGTTGAAAGTAATTTGCTGACTCAAATAGCTCTCAAACAAATGGTCGCACTAGACAGCTAATTTCTATAGCAAGCATCTTAAGGAAGTGCACCGAGGAACTTTCTGTCTAAACCATCATTCTTCTAGAAAATTTCAAAAGAAAATGAAATAACAGCAGAATCAGATGCAGAGTAATGTAGTTGTGAATGCAATTCATAAAAACTGCCTTGGAGTAGATGATATGCAAGGCTATGTGTCAACATTAATTTTATTTGTATAAAAAAAAACAAAACCAAAACAAACAAAGAACCCAAACCTTACACAAGTTTTAGTATATTTTCCTACAAACTTCAAGATCAGGGACTGAGCATTTCATTGTGTAACTGACAAGGGCTGTACACTAGAGACTATATATCAGGAATTAATTGTCACTTTGCAAGAAAATGAGATAACAGTCAGGCTTGCACAAAAATTACACTGTCTTAAAAAAATAAATGATTCCTTGGAAAGCATAAATGAACTGATAATCAGGCAGCTAGACATTAGTGTGAATAAATAAGCTCCTTGAAACATTTCTGTACACTCAAAGAGAATTTTAATAAGATATTACAAGCTTCAGAAACAGAAAATCAACGACCAAAAGAATGGAATCTTGCCAGAGTGATTGTTTTAGTCCCAACTATGTCTAGAGAAAAGCTGTGGGGATTCCTCACAACTTTTAGAATCGTAGAATCATAGAACGTTTTAGGTTGGAAGGGACCTTAAAGATCATCTAGTCCCAAACCCCCTGCCATGGGCAAGGACACCTCCCACTAGACCTGGTTGCTAAAAGCCCCATCCAACCTGGCCTTGAACACTTCCAGGGATGGGGCATCCACAACTTCTCCGGCCAACCTGTTCCAGTACCTCATCACCCTCATAGTGAAAAATTTCTTCCTAATATCTAATCTAAATCTACCCTCTTCCAGTTTGAAGCCGTTACCCCTTGTCCTACCACCACATGCCCTTGTAAAAAGTCCCTCNCTGGATGGCATCTCTTCCCTCCAGCATGTTGACCATTCCACACAGCTTGGTGTTGTTGGCAAACTTGCTGAGGGTGCACTCAATCCCGTTGTCCATGTTGCCAACAAAGATGTTAAACAACACCGGTCCCAGTACTAACCCCTGACGAATACCACTCGTCACTGGTCTCCACTTGGACATTGAGCCATTGACTACAAGTCTTCGAGTGCAACCGTCCAGCCACTTCCTTATCCACTGAGTGGTCCATCCATCAAATCCATGTCTCTGCAGTTTAGAAACAAGGATATCATGTGAGACAGTGTCAAACGCTTTGCATGTGTCCGCGTAGATTATGTCACTTGCTCTTCCATTATCCACCAACACTGTAACCCTTTCATAGAAGGACGCCAAATTTGTCAGACACGATTTGCCCTTAGTGAAGCCATGTTGACTGCCACGAATCACCTCCTTGTTATCCATGTGCCTCTGTGTAGTTTCAAGTAGGATCTGCTCCATGGTCTTGCCCGGCACACAGGTGAGACTGGCCTGCAGTTTCAGGGTCTTCCTTTCTCCCTTTTTAAAAATGAGGACTATGTTTCCCCTTTTCCAGTCAACGTGAACTTTATGGGACTGCCACTATTTCTCCTATACAACGGATAGTGTCATTTCCCTCAGGACCTGTAGGTGCATGTCATCAGGTCCCATGGACTTGTGCACCTTCAAGTTCCTCAGATGGTCTCAAACCTGGTCTTCTATAGTGGGTCGTACTTGATTCTCCCAGTCCTTGTCTTTGCTTTCTGCAAATTTGGCAGTGGGGCTAGAGCACTTGCCAGTGAAGACTGAGGCAAAAAAGTCGTATTCCAGCCTTCTCCATATACCAGGTGACCAGGTCTCCCGTTTCCTTCCTGAGCAGGCCTGCATTTTCCCTAGTCTTCTTTTTACCACTGACATACCTGTAGAAGCCTTTCTTGTTGCCCTTGATGTCCTGGCCAGATTTAACTCTATCTGGGCTTTAGCTTTCCTAACCTGATCCCTGGCTGCTTCGAGAATTTTTCTGTATTTCTCCCAGGCTACCTTTGCTTGCTTCCACCCTCTGTAGGCTTTCTTTTTCTGTTTGAGTTTGTTCAGGGGCTCCTTGTTCATCCATGCAGGCCTCCTGGTATTCTTGCCTGACTTCCTCTTTGTTGGGATGCATCGCTTCTGAGCTTGGAGGAGATGATCCTTGAATATTATCCGGCTTTCTTGGGACCCTCTTCCCTCCAGGGCTTTATCCCATGGTACTCTACCAAGCAGATCCCTGAAGAGGCCAAAGTCTGTTCTCCTGAAGTTCATGGTAGTGAGCTTGCTGTGCACCCGCCTCACTGCCCTGAGGATCTTGAACTCCATCATTTCATGGTCACTTCACCCAAGGCTACCCTTGAGCTTCACATTCTCCGCCAACTCTTCCTTGTTGTTGAGATCACCAACTCATTCCAGGAACCTCCCGGATTGCTTATGGCCTGCAGTGTCTTCCCTCCAACAGATTTTGGGGTGGTTGAAGTCCCCCATGAGGACTAGGACTTGTGAACGTGAGGCTGCTCCTATCTGTCCATAGAAGGCCTCATCCACTCAGTCTTCCTGGTGGGGTAGCCTGTGGCAGACTCCCACTGTAATGTCACCTGTCCCCACTCTCCCTTTAATCCTGACCCATAAGCTAGAGTGGCTGGAATTCTTTTGAACTGCACTCCAGGTGCTCTCCTTCTGACCTGTGATCCTTCTCCAGGCTCTGGGCATCTATTGCTCGCACCGACATCAAACTGGTAAGAATGCGATGGATTGAGGTTCCCTTGCCCTGGCAAATTTTGTTTAAAGCCCTGTTCACGAGCTTGGCAAGCCTCTGACCAAAGATGCTCTTCCCCTTCTCTGACAGATGGACCTCATCAACCCCCAGCAGACCTGATTTCTCAAAGCGAGTCCCATGATCTAAGTAGCCAAACCCCTGGCCACAGGTTGCACCAGTCCTGTAACCATTTGTTGACTCAACAGATTTGACCGGCCCTTTCAAACCTCTTCTCTTTGACCAGGAGGATAGATGAAAAAACCACCTGTGCTCCAGAGTCCCTTACTGCTATTCCCAGGGCTCTGTAATCCTTCTTGATACTCCTTAGGCTGCTTCTGGTAGTGTCACTGGTGGCCATGTGAAACAACAGTGGATAACAGTCAGTGGACTGTACGAGGCTTGGTAGTGTCTCAGTAATGAGCCCCTAGTAAGCAGCACACCTCTCTAGAAGGTGCATCAGGTCATCAAATGGGTGCCTCCGTACCTTTCAGAAGAGAATCACCTACTACTGTCAGCGTTGCCTTTTCTTAGTTGCACTGCTTGTTATACAGGGAGCAGATTAGGCTGCCTTACTCATCTCCAGCACCTCTCCTGTGCTGTAAACTGTTTGTTGCACACTGAACCAGCAAGGAAGCAGTGATGAGTGAAGAAAATGGGAACTAATGCCCAAGAACATTACAGATACAGCGCTAAATCCAAAATGGAAGAGGAGGCTTCTGAAGCCACTTACATTGTTCCAGACTGTGTTAAGGAAGAGCAATGCATTTTATTTGTGAAATAAAGGAAGTAGGCATTAATCCAAATATTAGGATAAGCAGTGCGGTGAACTGAAAATTCAGCAATCCAGTTGATGTTTTAAAGAGAATTCCACAAGAAACAAGATCATTGCATGTACAAGTTCTGCTCAGTTAACAGAGCTCAATGACAATTTCTTTCATACTGTAAAAAATCCACTCAAACCAAAACTCAAACAAACAAAAAAAATGGAGAAGAAAAGCCAAAAGGGCAACCTTGGTGCTTGCAGAATAAGTTTCAGAGCTCTTCTTTTGATCAAAAAGGTTAAGGAGCAATAAAGGCAATTTTGCTTTTGAATATGTAAAATATTGCTAGGACTGGCTCAAATATATGTAAGTTCAATAGTTATACTGCGATAAGAAGGGATTAAGGCATCACAAACTGTATCACCCCTTTGTATTCAACATAAAGAATGACCAAAGAAGTTTCACTTGTCCAAAAAAGAAAAAAAATATTTTTCATGTTGGATCTTTAAATTTTCCATAAAAAGTCTGGATAGTTGAAACAGCTGTAAACAAAGTAAAAATTGCCCCTGAGTTTTGGCTAATGATTTGAATCAACAATGTCCTCAGCAAAAAGCAAGTATATGCTAATCAAAGGAGAAGATGGTATTTTCACAAGTCATTTAGACTGCCTGTAACCAACAATGGGATTCACCTCCAGATCCAGATATTATAAATGAGTATCTACACTGCAGGTTGCTACATGTACCCATGTATACCCAGTAAAACAGCTTTGTCAACTACAATGGGCAGGATTTGGTTACCTGAAAATACATATCTAATGATGTTTCAAATGCCCTCTCTAGATGGTATCTGCATGAAGCTCAGACACCTTGCAAATGCAGAACCTAGAGGAGATTCTTGTCTTCCTGTAGGGGCAGCAGGAGTCTGGATAACCTATAGCACCTGAGAGGGCAGTAAACACTTAAGTTCAGGCTTTCAGTTAAGGGTGAGTTGAGCTCTATGTCCCTAGAGTTCAATTTGTTTTACTGCATATAGGTGTCTTGTGCCATCTGAAATGCCTGGCCCATAGCTACCATGACAGAAGTTCATGGGTAGGTCACACATCCCACAGCATGTCTGATAGACCTAGGTAGATGTTTTGGACATCCTAGGGCACCCTTGGATATCCTAAGGCATCTAGAAACTCAGATTTTTTTTCAGAAACTTCCATTGTAACAGTGCACAGTGCAAAAATTAACAGTAAATATATAAATAATCAAATAAATTATTATATTTGGACTTATTTTGTCAGAAGCTAAGGTAAACATGGCCTTTATGTTAAACTTATATTTCCTCCAATGTATTCTTAAACATATTCCTAATTCTGTTATCTTGGTAATGCTGAACATCATTACCTAATTTAAATACACACTCAGCAAGTAACCTTTCAGAATGAAGAAAGCAATATATAGGTCATTTTATTAGTATCAGTAGAAAGACGTCTCTTTAATTTTTTTCAAAAAGGAGTTTCCAAGTTCTGTGTAGACTCTGCTTCTGCTTTTATATGATCAAATATCAATTTACAAAAAGCATATTAAACTCTAATTGTTAGTGTAATTTATAGATAAATCAAACCATTGCATAAAAAGTACAGTTTTGGACCCAAAGTCAACATACTTCAAGTATTTGTTCTAATTCTATTTTGCAGCTGGAAGTGAGGCACAGAGCTAACAATTAAAAGACTCAAAAATACATAACCAAAAATAAAATTGACTAGTTAATTTGTTTTCATTGTCATAAATAAGTGAATCACAAATTACATTAATATTGAAAAAATGAATAAGGCTTCTGAAATTAAGTTTTAATAGTCTAAAGTGCCTATTAAACTGTTTATTTTTTATGTCAGATTTTTTAAAATCTAAAAATGAGGAGTTTTCTAATGGATGTTTGGGGAAACAAATTAACTTAATCCTGTTTTGTTGTTTTTAAATAAATACTCAAAGCACACCTAAAGGTTAGATGATTAAAGTTATAAAATTTACAGTTGAAGCCTGCCTTTTTAAAATCTCCCAAATAAAAATTTGCTGTCATGTTCATTTCTACCTGTCACGTAGAATAATTTTGTTCTTAACTTACATAAGCTTCCCAGCTGTAAAAGATTAATAGCTGCCTCATGTAGTGTATACAATATAATTCCCAAATATAAATAACTAAAACCTCACTTCTATATGTTCTTCTATATACTTCTATATGTATCATACTGGAAATAATTAGAGTAGAACTAGTAGAAATAACCGATTTACTTAGTGGAATAAAAATGCGTAATTTTTGTAGTGACTTTAAGTCAGTCTTGTCTATGGTTATGATTACTTAATTGCCTATAGTGAATATTTCTGCATCCCAAATACATTATTACTGTGCTAAAAGAATGCTCAGACTAAGTGTGACTAGTATCACTGACCTTGCTTTCTAATGCTATGTCTGAATAGTGGTGGTTAGACAGTGCCTGAGTTTCAAACAAGAGAGTATGTGCTAGGACTGTAACCAGAATGTAAGTTTTTCACCTTGCCTCCCAAACCCTGATTTGATGACAGTACCTGATAATCAAAGAGCTTCATTGCATCCCCAAATCTTTTGCTTTAGGTGATGGAGAGGGGAGAGGAGAAGAGTGAGGGGAAATCAGGGTATGCCATGGAATTCACCTCCTTTGCAATTCAAATAATCAGATGGTGAAGGGTCAATTCTGCTGCTCACACACAGACTTCTGAAATGATTTAGGATATTTCAGACACCTTCATGTGGCTTGCAGATATGACATGGGACCTACAGGTGTCATACAGGAGCAACACTTGGAGCCACGCAGGATAGACTTTGCCATCTTAGATGACGTTCAAGCAATACCTTCGGTCAAGTGAATTGAGCCCCTTGTGAGCACACCAATAGTGTCTACGGAGCCAGCTGATCTAATGTCAGTGTCTGGTTTTACCATGACACTGATAGCTCTGTAGATTCTATTGCTTGCATTTACTGGATCTTCATTGACTAACAATAGTTTAGATTCCTAGCTTAGAGATGAACACATTCCTGTGACACGTGCATTTTTAGCTAGATCTGAATTCTTGCATAATTCTTGCATAGTTTTGTGGATGATGGAAGGACGAAGAATATTGCTCTGGGTAGGAAAGGTATTGGCTTCTCATGTCAGTCTCCATCTTTTGTTCCACGCTGTAGCACAAGCAAGACTTCTTTATAAAATAGAATTTCAGAAGTTCTCAGTGGCACCCAAAATCTTTTAGTTTAAGTTGAGCATCTTGGAAAATTCTCATTTCTGACCCGGGAATGTGAATGGTTCTGTGGCAAGGAACTGGGAGATGCAGGTTAGATAGTTCCTTTCATCCTCTCCTTCCTCTCACTTTGCCTAGGAAAGAAACAGTATATTGTTATGTATTAGTTTGCAGCTAAGGTTTTTTGGTTTGGGGTTTTTTTTTTTTTTTGGTTGGTTTTTTAAATGGTGTAGTGACCTAAGCAATAATATATCCAATCACCAGGCCCAAACAGAAGCAAAGCATTAAATTCATCTTAAGAAGCTGCAAAAAGGTGAGTTATTAGGCCATTAGCCTTAAAACACATGCCCTTATGTTTTACTGCTACATGTAATCTGTAAGTTAAAATCTTCACTAGCTAAGGTTGTTTTATTCATTGCAACTAGGAAGAAAAACCCCAAACTATGCCCTGATGTGTCTTGGTTTCAGTAATAGTAAATAAACAATTAATTTAAGCTAGTGTCTCACTTTTATGTTGCATAATTATTGCAAAAAAAAATACATATGCATATATTCTCAGGAAGCAGGACATACCCACAGAATAGGTGACTATGTCTTTGCAAGCGATAACCCTGGAAAATGTTTAGCAGTCTTAGATTACAATAAGTCCAGGCAGGTTTAATGCCATCCTTGAAAGAACAAACAAAAGTATGTACAGTAGAGACAGGAAACAGTCTTTTTCATATAAATGTGTTACTAAGGAGACCAATACTACAATACAGAGCTGACGTCAACATTTGAAAGGTGTGTGGAAAAGTACAGAAGAACATAGAGAAGTTATGTTTAGAAAAGATAACCCTTAGTTAGAACCTGTTATTTAAACATATTGAGCCTGTTATTTAAAGCAACCAAATATGAGGATGATTTTGGAATTCTTTTCCTGGAAATTCATCTTCAGTCTGAAATTTATGAAAAATAATGATAAAAGAAAGGAGCCAGAAACCTTTGAGGGGAAAATAATGTTTGCTAGTAAAGGTGGTTGGCCAATGCAATAAAGCGAAGATCAATTCTTCGTCCTATGAGATCAGGAAGTCATGAGTGAATGTCTTTCTGCATTGTATACTTAAGTCACACCAAATTTAATTGATTTATTCCAAGCTCAAATGGTTAAATCCTAAAAGCCTGGTGAAATCAAGTTTTTAACTACAACCTATGTATTATGATGCTGTAACTATTGGTTGGCAAAGCTACAGAAATGGCAGGCTGAAAAAACTCCTAAGACATTTGCTTTCACTTGGTTTTACTAGAGTTTCCTTTCCTTGTACTTTAGTTCTGTTATCAGTATTGGCTCATTATCAAAGAACCTTTGTTGTACTATTGATAAACGATTCAGATTTCTTAACTTTTAAGTAGTATAGTTAATTTTGAGATCAGCGATCCTTGAGTTGGAGCTCAGCCATATAGCCTTCTACTTTTAGTGCAGGAACCAAACATAGGATGTGAAAGGTTAATCTAAAAGCCCAGGCAGAGGGGATCAGTAAGAGAGCTACCTGAGCTCTAAGCCGGTGTTATTTTTTTCCAAAATCTTTTTACAACCCTTTTCTTGTTTTGAAAACTGTTTATCATAGTTAGTTTAAAATATAAAACACATTTTTTTTTCTTCCCTCCCTCCTCCCCCAAGAAAACATATTCACAACACTTTACAAAATGAAGTTAACATCGGCAATACTTCCAAAAATTTTTTAGCAATTTTCTTTCTGGCAATTTCAAAGTTCAGTGATTGTTTTGCCTATAATTACCATAATGAAAATTACAAAGATCTTTCTTTCCCACTTGCTCTTTCAAGTAACCTTTTTTAAACTGGTTAGGGTTTATTTTCCGCACCACCCTCTTACCTCATGGCTAGTTTTTTTGTAATGGTTCACCTGTTGTGTTTACATATTACTATGAAAAAAAGTACTTCTCTCAAACACTATTGACAAATCCCAACCTTTTTAACATTCAATTCTCTCTGACTTTACAATTTTGTCACATATTCACAGTTTCTCTTTGATGTAATACATGAGCTTGCACTTAATACTCAGCTAGATCAGCCAGAATGAGTGTCCTTCAAAACTACTGGCCTCTGAACTTGAAAAATGCACAAGAATTCCAACTTGAAAACTGATGAGAAAATAAAAGCTGAAAAAAAGCAAGAAGAGTACACTGATAAAAATAAAGTTCCAAAAATCATTGAGTATGCGAAACTGTGTTTGCCCCAGGAGGCACTGAAAACATACGAAACCATAAATCTTAGGGACAGCTATGGAAAATCCAAGGAGCAGGTAACTTTACAAGACACCACCTGTGTATTCAGCAAGCATGAAAGATTCAATTTGATCAGATCAAAAAACACAATGTGGATGACACATGGGGGATGCCCTTGGGAGTTTGCTCTATTTGGCTACAAGGGAACAGGGTTTTCATTAAAGTTAACATTTCCACAGCTAACTGCACACTGCAACAAAAACAGTAACTGAGCTCTGGTACATAGCTAGAAGTTTTATTTTGCTAAACTCGTCACATTGAACCATTTCATTTTTCTAAAAGTTCTGCTTTTTGAAAAAACTAAGGAAAGAGGTAAATGAAAGAGAGGGAAACTCCAGGTTTACAGTGTTGTCACCTTTTGAAAGACTTTGTGAAGTCTTTTTGGTAATTTCACACTCATCCAGCATATCAACTGATTGGTTTTAATATACCTGAAGTGTAAAGACCTTTGCCATTATAAATTACTCTTCTTTTTTCCTTGAACATGTTATTTTTTTTCTACTTTGTTTTTTCAAAATGAAACAATTTTCTGGGAAAAGAAAGAAAAGAATTCTTAAGGAAATCTTCCTTTTTCTGCCACAGCTATCAAGTTACTTTCAACATACAAAGATGAACAACTGTTTCATGTCCTTTTTTCTGTCATGCATAAAAGGCAAAATCTTCCAAATTTTCATTGCTTAATCAAATTTGGCTTACAGTTAACTAGCTAAAACAGAACCCCAGAAGAACAGAATCTATAGTACTGATAAGTTAAATTCTCTAGGCAATTGATATTCATAGAGCTAGGACATTTATCAGCAACTAAACTTTTACTGTTTTTTCCCTCTTCTTTATCATTTTAGTCATGATTAACTTTACCTAATTTTTTTGTATTTTTTTTATTGATCCACAGTTTTGAATTTCCTCTGGGCATCATAGACTGAATGTGTTTAAAGAGTCAAACTAAAAGGAACACACCACTTTCCTTTGCTATTACTATATATATTTTACACATTCTTGTTGTCTTAACTATGTATATAGTCAGCTTAATCAGGTGGTTTCAGCCTGCACCACATAAACACAATGAGAGGGATCATAAATTATTAAAATCAATGCACCTCAATACTCTATACAAGCAATAAATTTTTGTTCATGAAATTACTGTAAAACAGTTAAATTTCTTATGCTATACACCAAATTTAATGGAAGTAGTCTTGTTGATTCACTAAGATCTAGACCAGGGCCATTGGGAATACATGAACATGAGTACTGTGTTTGTGTAATATGTATTCTGAACCTAATAGAAAGTTTTATTGTGTATTATACCATCTGTCAGCTGTTATTTATCCATGCGAGTATTACAGGGAAATTATTCCCTTCCATGCTATAACCGTGGGGAATTTCTAGTTGCAAAATAAGTAGGATTTTTTTAAGTAAATCGAAACAGAATATCACAGTGTTTTATTTTAAATTACAGTGATTTAATAAACATCCCTTGGTGATCCAGCACAAAATACATATCTGAAAGTTTCCCTTCTCATTCACTGTGATGCAATATAGAACCAAAAGTAAACACAGTAATTGCTTTTGACTGATGTACATTCATTTTTTCACCTTATCTGATAGGGTGGCTTGTGGCATACAGATCAAGCAACCCTTGGAGGAGGTTTCAGTTTTATTATGTCATACAGATGAACCATATCATAAATCTCAATATGGCTATCTTGGGTCAGACCGAAAGGTCTGTGAAGTCCCATATCTAATCTCCAATATTAGCTAAAATAAATGCCTAAAGAAGAGCAAGAAAAAGGAAAATACATTTCCTTAACACACATTCAACTGCAGTGTCATTTTTACATATTCAGTTAGCATTAGATTCCATTAACTGATCAAGTTTTCCCTCTGAATCCACGTAACTTTTAGCATTCACAGCACTGTATACCAAGTAGCTCTACAGTTTTATGCTTAATTCCACAAAGTGCCCCTTTGCTTGTTATGAAACTGGTTCGAACTAAACTTCATGTTCCTGATTCTTGCTTTGGAAGAGATGATGAATAGTCAGTTTCAAGCCACCATGTCCATGCCAGTCATTTTTTAATTCTCTATTGTACCACCTCCCCTGACAGTATCTCTTTTCCTTATTGAAAATGCCTGGTTAAGTAATTACTTTCAGTACAAAAGTCTTTGTATACTTTTAATCATGCTGCTACCCCTCCAAATCTTTTCTGGTTCTTTTTTTTTTT
>VYXH01005561.1:120739-144690 GCA_013397275.1 Burhinus bistriatus | reverse complement strand
TGGGTCAGGACAATCCCATGCACAAATACAGGCTGGGCAGAGAATGGATTGAGAGCAGCTCTGAGGAGGACTTGGGGGTATTTGATGAGAAGCTCAACATGAGCCGGCAATGTACTCTTGCAGCCCAGAAAGCCAGCTGCATCCTGGGCTGCATCAAAAGAAGTGTGGCCAGCAGGTCAAGGGAGGTGATTCTGCCCCTCTACTCCGCTCTCATGAGACCCCCACCTGGAGTACTGCATCCAGCTTTTGAGGCCTTAGCCCAAGAAGGACATACACCTGTTGGAGCGAGTCCAGAGAAGGGCCATGAAGATGATCAGAGGGCTGGAACACCTCTCCTATGAAGACAGGCTGAGAGAGATGGGGTTGTTCAGCCTGGAGCAGAGAAGGCTCCAGGGAGACCTTATAGCAGCCTTTCAATACTTAAAGGGGGCCTACAGGAAAGATGGGGAGGGACTCTTTATCAGGGAGTGTAGCGACAGGACAACGGGTGACGGTTTTAAACTGGAAGAGGGTAGATTTAGATAAGATATTAGGAAGAAATTCTTTACTGTGAGGGTGGTGAGACACTGGAACAGGTTGCCCAGAGAAGCTGTGGATGCCCCATCCCTGGAGGTGTTCAAGGCCAGGCTGGATGGGGCTTTGAGTAACCTGGTCTAGTGGAAGGTGTCCCTGCCCATGGCAGGGGGGTTGGAACTAGATGATCTTTAAGATCCCTTCCAACCCAAACCATTCTATGATTTAATGATAAAGAGATCATATTTAATAGTAGTTGAAACCACATGTTTTCTCAGGATAAACAGCCATGAGTTTCATAAATTTCCAGAGGTCTTTAGTATTCCCACCTGCTATATTCTATTTTTTTCATATGTTGTACACCTGCAGGCTAAAGGATATATTAACAGCACTTAAGTATGTACGGCTCTCTCCAAAAGTCATCTCAAATTGGTTACTGGAGTATAGCTTTACTGCCTGACTAAGCTGCAACTTAAATTACTGAAGGAATCAGAACAATCTTAGAAGATGATGATAACCAATGTTATATAAGAAGCACTTATTATTGTTTTAAACCCTGCCAGAGAGTAGACGTGTGCTGTGACATCGATATGAAGAGATTAGTTACTTATTTCCATTGAATTAACAGGACAAAGTAAAAGGAAGAAAAGGCACTATGTTTTTTTTCCTTTTCCTGGTGTGTCTTGTAAAGCTGTCATATCTTGTGATGATCAGAAGGAGAAAAAAAAAAACAACCCACAAACTTTTAGGAAGAAAGTTTTTCGACCTACTTAATCAAATACACCTAAAATAGGTTTGGAAGTACCCGTTTTGGTAGAGACCTGAAAAGTTACACAAGTCTTATTTGAGCCAAATCAGAAACTGAGATAGTATTACTCCTGATAACTCAGGCAGCTTCTGGGATTCTCTAGCAGTGGGCTATTACTGCACTTTACTCACAGGTATCCATCAACCTCAATCACCTTTGCTGGTGTATTTCTCATATTTTGAACTCCTCTGTTTCACTTTATCCTGTCTCAGCTTTTGGGTCCAGGAGTTCAGAAATGCAGGTTCTCTCTTTCACCACTTCCAAAGCATCCTGTTTGTTCAGCTGTCCCCATCATCTACAAGTGCTTCAACCTCAGTGTTCTTCTCACCCGGCACAGCACAGTAGCTGTGGGATTCGTCCTTTGTGTCTTCACAAGACTGAAAACAGTAACAATGAAGCAACAAACCACAGATTTGTCCGTATTACCATATGCCTGCTTGTGAAAGGTGCTGGCAGCAGCACAGTTCAGAAGCTCTGTCTGCCAACCAAACGAGGTTATTATTTGGTATCATCTGCTAGTTCCAATATAAGCCATGTTTTGGGACTATCGGAGAAAGACCTATCCTGTAAATAATTTTTAGGGCCATTATAGCTCCTTGGCTTTAATGCATAAGACCTTGGGCCAGAGCAAAGTTTTGTTCTGTGTCAAAGAGCTTCATGACTGGTAAAAAACTGCTCCCTTTTACCGTTCCAATCCTGCCTTCTGCAAGCTTCAGTTCAGCTTCCTCTTACATATAGAGGAAGACATGATCAGCATGTCCAGGGCACTCTTGATTCTCCTGAGTATTAAATGGTGGGCTCAATACCTTCATTTTCTGTGTGAAGTGCAGACTTTTTTCTATGTGCATCACTTTGTATCTATTTACATTGCATTTCATCTGCCATTTCACTGCTCAATCACTGATGCTTCTAAGTTCATCTTGCAGTTCGTTACCGATGGACCTTGTCTTTACTATGCTGAGTTAATTTTAATATCATCAACAGACTTGGTCACATCTATATTCATTCTAGTGATTCCTATTCCTTGGTTTCTGTCTTTTGATCCACTACGTGTCTATGCAAGGAACTGTATAGGTAGTAACCCTTTAGTCACTTAATTTCCTTAAAACTTTTGGGAAAGAAGTCTTTTTGAAGGCCACCTGGAAATTCTCACAATCTCCTTTACCCACATACCTGCTGACAACTTTGACAAATTCCACCGGCTTTGTGAGTCAAGCACTCCATTTAAAAAGCCACCATGAATGTTCATATTTACCCATGCGTCCATTAATTCTATTTTTACCACAGTTTTTATTCACTTCCCTGAAAATTATATTTGTATGTTACAGATTAACACCTGTATAGATTACAGGTCTATATTAACCCTGACTTCCCAGAAAGCCTTTTTAAAAACTGGTGTAACTTTTGCCACCTTCCAATCCTCAGGTATCAGAGTGGTTTATGTGATGAATTACAGGCTGCTGTTAGTTACACAAAAATGATGACTAAACACCTTTTAAAAACAAACCAAGTCATTTTCGGCTAATGATGTGCCTAAAGGATTTAAAGCTGTTGCTCTAACTGCACCTAACTGCCTATGTTCTTTATCTGCTTAAAATGCAAAGTAATACCCCTCTCAACTATCAAAGACAGAAATTGTCTGATTTACTGATTATGCCCAGAAACTGGTTTGTATGCAGTACCTGCTAGTATCTCACTCTCAATACTGGCAAAAGCAACCACAAGAACACAAGCCTTAAACAGCATCCTTCCCAAGAATTCCTGCTTAAATTTAATTAGATATCATGACTTCCTGTTGTCTCCAGACTTTGGTATAATTAAGTTCATATTTAATTATAAAAGAAAATAGCTAAATTTCCATGAGAGAGCTGTTTAGTTGTGAACTTTTGTCACCTTAAAGGCCTCAAATGAAAGACTGCAATGGATTTAGCTGAACTCAATATGTCTGATGTGGACACCCGTCATCTATGTTAGTGCTTCTCAATAAACCCATTTAAACAATTTTGTTCTCCTGTCTCACCAGCGACCACTGCTACTCTAGGTTACTTGTAGGAAATACAAATTTAAATTATATACAGAAAACATGCATTAGCCATAATGCAATGTTATCTACAAATGTTCATATTAGGTTAGGTTACTCTTTGTGCAAAGAACATTTGTTCTACCATGCAATACACGAGGAAAACATTACTGTAGATAATATATCCACATAAATGACCAAATGATATTTAATATATTGAAAATAGTCTGTACATACACAATCTCATTTTATTTCAGTTACAAAAGTTGTCTTTAATGGCATGTGACTGAAATACCAACACATTTTCTTCCAGCCTTGATTCAAGGAGGGTTCTCTATGCTTCACCAAGCAGAAAAAGATGGTTTTCTTCCTTGCATCAGACACAAACAAGCAGAAGCTTTTGTGTATTTGTCTCATGACAACATTTCATCTTAATACAATCTGGTCACAGCAGCTACTGCAGAAAATTGCTCGCAGTTTGCTGGCACCATGGGAGACCATCATTACTGACAAGATTGAGAAACCCGTCAATGACAATCCAGGACTCAATCTAACAGTGGCATCCAAGTGCCGTGCTTTTTTATTAGGGTTATTTTCTTGCATCTCTTTAATTCTTATTCACGTCCATTGATCCTTGACTCACATTGTGATTCAACGCAATAAAGGCTTCAGCTCAACTGAATTCAATCTAAAAAAATCATCAAAAAGTAAGATTTATGTTGCACTTTTTAGAAAACCTTATGATGGCCACCAATTCAAGTGAGGAGATGTAAGCTCTTCTTCAACAAAGATCACCTATCTCCTTCACAAGGAATCACACAGGCCAGCCTACTCTGTATCATGTTGTGATGACCTAAGTCACTTTCTCTGGGGATGTTTGGCAGAAACCAGTTTCCACCTGTGCCAGCACCTTTGTTTACTAGGTTTGTTTGTTTGATTGAAACTCATCTATCATATGGTAAAAAAATAAATTCACCTTTCAGTCTTACAATCACTCACTCCAAATCAGATTAAAGCCATCGCTGCTCTTAAAAATTATTTTAATAGGGTACAGATCTATTCTTTTGAAAGTATATGAATTGCTGAGCTTGCAAATGTCATACAACACCCAGTAGAAAACAAGAACCAAAAACCACAGGTCTAGTTTTGGCTTCCGTGTTATTGTGCATGGTATACCTGTACCTGCAAGGGAGAGAGACACTAAAATTCTAGAAACAGGACAAAAACACATCCTTTTCATGAACATGGCAAAAGACACAAAGATGCATACTGCCTTCAGCTGAAGTTGATGCACCTGTCATTCCTACGCTGTGCCAGTTCTCTGGTCTTCATCTGCAGTACAAATCTTTTGTTTCATACAAATCTACTAGTCCATACAGTGGCAGAAATTTAGAACTAGCATTTCCCAAAACAGAGTTAATTAAATCTGTAATCAGAATCTCATTTGCAGGGGGGGGGAGGTGGAATTCTTTTTGTTTCTTGTTTTCTTATACTAAGCTTCAGTCCCTATTTGGAAGATCTCCAAAAAATGACATCCCCAGTCTCTCATTGGTAAGTGGTAGCGTATTATAGCTTTTGATTTTCGCTAGAGATTGAAAAACAATCTTTTGAAATACACTCAAAACACCTTGTTTCCAAATTTAGTACAGATTTCCAATTTCTGAATATCCAACTGGAAAATTAACTCTGGGCTTTCTTTGTGGATTTTTGGGGTTTTTTTAATGTTATATAGTTGGGCATAGAAAAGAGGTTAGGCAGGAGAGTGCTGAAGATAGCTCACAAGATTTTTGAAGGTATTTAAAAAAAAAATAAAAATCTGGCTGGCCGCCTTCTGTAGCCTAAGGCTTGTTCCATCCCAAGTGAAGTCATCACAGACTAGCTTCATTATGGACATCACATTAAGCTATCATGTCATTAAACAAACAGAGTGAATTAGATCAATGCTGAGAAACAATTCCTCTCTCTCTTTCATCATTACATTACATTACACAGATCCAAAGAGAGATACCAGATAGCTCATGGTCCAAAGGCAGTATTGGCAAACACACTAGCAACCCAGCAACACACAGCCAAACATTCATCTGGGAAAGTGATATTGTACAAATGGAAAAGCACATCTGTGTGCTAGGGTATGCTGACCTGTTCTGCACCATATGTTCAAATGACTCTCAAACAAAGCACGTGATAAGACCTATTCATTCTTTATGTAAGTAAAATAAACGTAAAAGCACAACAAATAAAAACACATCCGGCACTTAATTACAGTCAGGAAATAGAATAAGTAGACGTACAGTTAAAAAAGCCAGGACTTTTTTCCCCAAATTCATTTCCTTATATGATATTTTTTCTTTTTCTAGCTCCAATCTGTTTTTAATCTTTAGACTGCAAACTGTTCTTTTGCCTCTTTACATTCCTCACTGTGATCTTTTCTTCATTGACATCTTTGAGTGACAGAATGGGATAATTATTCATAATAATATACCTAGGATTTTTTTTTCCTTCTGGTACTTCTAACTATTCAATTTTTATTAATTTTTAGGAAGTGTTTTCAATATTCATGTGCTTGTTTACTTGTTGCAAAAAAAATTTTTACTGGGCAAAGATAATCTCACTTTAGCTTACAGGTTCCTTCTTATCAGGTACATTTAAACTTGCACCGAACAGTACTGACACTGAAATGGTGGAAAACACAGTATAAAATATTATTACTTATATTGAGTTTTGAAGCCTCAGATTTGAGTATAAACTAATATAAAATTATCAGCTTCACATACTGTGCATACACACATTTTTCATTGGTTTACTTGAAACATCTTAAAGATATAAAGGTCTATTCAGAAGACTTTAGGTTATCATTGAATGAAACCACAATGTTTTAATTCATCCCTGTAATTGCTCTCTCTGAATTTACTCCATAACGGTTGCTAATTTCTTCTTTACCTGCAACCTGATTTTGAATAAGGTTTAGTTTCAATAAGGCTTACGCTGTGGAGGACCAGTACTCTATGGAGAAAATAAAAAAACTTAACGCTAATCCTGGAGAAAAAAACGTGGGTAAGATCCAGCCTCTTTACCTGCTTCTTCTCTCAAGGTCCCCACAAGACAATAGTTCCATTTTTTTCTATCATCTAACTTGATCACCTGTGCCAATCACTTTGTCCTAGGAGTACAGTATTTACACTCCAGGGAACGCATTCATTTTTATAATAGGGAGAATATTTATTCAGCACAGAAAAGTAAAGTGTTGAGTCTTTTATACCTTATATAATAGAATTAACATGATGAAATAAGGTATCACACTCTATGGTCCAAGGAACAGTATCTGATAGTTACAGACTATACACAGTCTTAAAGTAAAGTCATTCTAAGAGTTACTAGGTAGATCAGACTTTTGAAAGGGATATTCTTCCCATGTTTTCCCTATTTTTCCCCTACAAACCGTGATTAAAATCAGGGGCATGCCCCATTAGATTTGAATCTGTAGAATCTACAGGTCTTCATTAAGTGAACATCTAGCAATCAAATCAGAAAGGAAAAGAAAAACATTTTTTTTTTAAAAAAGGCTTGAAAATTATGTTATTAGTGCTTGTATCCTATGTTCACACAAGGATTTGCAAAGCAGAATGAGCTTACTCTTGTCCTAACCAATTTTATGTCCAGTTTTCAAATAGGAAGCAGTGGACTCCTCAGGTTAAATACGATGATACTTTTTTAACTATGAAAAAAAAAAAAATCAATAGATTGGAGAAAAACCTATCCAACTCCAAAGTTACAAAATTAACTGTTCCTCAACTGTGGCTTTAGATAGCAAATGTGCTACTTATGAGGCAAAAACTGCATTTACACTGCATTTCTGTTCATTGCAGCAAATACTGTATTTATAAAATGATCAGATTGCATGTCACAAGTCTGTACAGAAATACTACAAGTCTCTTCCACAATAGAGTTCAAATTCTTTTCCCCAAAACCACTCTATAGCACTGGGATATGCACATGTGCTTAATCACAGATACACAGAAGTTCACATGTGCTCAGCCTAATCAACAATTCCTGGACACAGGAAAATAGTGGTATAACCTAAGCTGTTCGGGCTGGACAAATAACTTATTTAGAAGGTTAACAAAATGCTGGAATATATTAGGTGCTTGTGGAGGAGAAGCTAAAATTGGATGCTCGAGAACCTTTTCCATACATTGAGAATGTGAACAGAAAAGAACTTGCTGCCCTTACATGTCTTAACTGCGCACTCTTCCTCATGGCAACAAAAACTACTCATGTGCAGGACTTTTTTCCCCTCATTATACTAATCCTTTCTCATCAAAACAAAAGCTCTGGAAAAATTCTGTCTAAAGCAAATGTCTACTAAAAAGTGCCCTGTCCACATAGGGAGGAACTAACTGAAATGAAAATTATTTGATTGGTGAAGCTATCCTGTATGACCGAGTTTTAGGTAAATAGGCATCTTGAGTTCATTCACTCTTCCGGTGTTTCTGGGGGCAGTAGTTTATTCCCATCTACTACCTGTGAGATAAGAATCACATCAGTGTCATGCTTCTATTGCTTGAAGCTAATTTTGGTTGCCTTTTTATAACTTGGAAAAAGATAATAAATAATCACACATATAATTAGAGCAGTGAGAGACTGCCATTAAAAGTATTCAACATATGTCTAGTTGCTCAACTAGGATAAAGGGAGTCTCTCTTTAACACAAATCTAATTAAAACTAGCTTACATAGAGCATCTCCAGAGTATACTGAGACAATATGGAAGATACACACATTTTAAATCCCTGGATTTAAATCTAGCAGAGCAAAGAATGCAAAAGAATGTAGGAGGAGTACTTTTAATGAAGTTTAGAACCCTAATTATTTTTTTTCCTCTTTCACAGGTGGGTCTTAGGTTATTTGGGCACATTTGAGAGTTTTATCTTTGGTCTATATGACAGGTTTTCCAGCTGGGTCTCAGATTCTGTAAACAACACCCCAGATGAGTAACCTGGTTGATATCATCACAAGTATTGTGTGATAGAAGAAATGGAGCTTTACATAATTCTGCTCGTTCTTTGGAAGACCCAGGAAGTTCTCGTGAAGAAGCATATTCTTTATTAAGCAGAAGTGACTAAAAACGCACCCCTAAAGCGATTTCTGAACAGCATCTAGCTGAAGAAAATGAAACTACAGAAAATAACCTGAGCAGGAAAGATGGAAACATCTGGATATGTGGAAGGCAACTGCAAGAGATCTAAACCACATTCTGTATTTTAAGGAATGGGTGCTGGTGAAAAGAAAACCATGCAGAGAACAGTCTGACAGCAGGAGATTCCTGTGTTCTTGATGTGTTTTGGTTGGCAATCGTGCACAAGGAGCTAACCGGGCAAGTGCATTCCATATAGCTGCCGAGAGTCATACCTCATGTAAGACCGACACATTTGTTTTAAAACCTTTATGTTTTAAGCTTGAGGACAGAATATAAATTAAACCTTGAGAAAGCTGTGTGGCTGATCTAAGGCTGAAAAGCTGTTTGCAACTGTGAGAGGATTACCTGAGATAAAAGACCAACTCTTGATCAGACTACAGGACAGAAATCTCAGAGTGAGACTTCAAGGAGACTTAGAATTAGTCCTTTACAAGGTGATTCTCATTTTCCCGGCAACAGACACCATGTTGACCAGGTTGAAGTTTCTGACCCCGTAGAGAAGGTTAAAAATGCAAAGGTATCACACGGAAGGGCTGGAAGCAAAAAGCAGGTGGAGCTAGTTCAATGTATATTTACTAATACCTGAAGCTTGCACAAAGTGCCAAAATTGGGATAATGTAATAAAGCAAAAAAATACAAGGGATGCCATTTATTTTTAAGAAAGGATACCAATATGCAGAATCAGCTGACATACAGAGGACATGGTGGCAGTACTGTGACTGTATGGCAGCATACACCAATTGCCTACAGTCCGTTAGGGTCCCAAAATAGGCATGCTTAGACTGTTTACTCTTATGCCCAGTCTTCATTTTCAGAAATGCACAGCCAAGAAACACCTCCATTTCAATTTCCTAGCCACAAAACAGATCTCTTTGCATATGGAGAAGGAACTCAGTCTGTGGAGAGATGCCTATCTGTCATCTAAACTCTGGTGTACTTACCTCCACTTAAACTCCCCAGAGAAATAGTCAGTAGATATGTTTAGAACAAATCACTCACAGATGACTAAGGCAGCCTGCACTGACTGAAATGGGAAGCTCACACTGGGCAGCTGAAGCCATGCCTACCTCTGTGGGGCACCCAGTAGTTGTCACAGTTGCTGACAAAGGCAGGTCCCAGGCGCTCCCAGCCTGAGAGTATTTGAACGCTACCACTCAGGAGCACCCTGCTCATCTGACAAGAGGTAGGACTGAGAAGGAGCTGCCTCCTCTTGGAGCTGGGAAACCGAGAATGGAAGAGGCGAAGGGCTGAAGAGAGAATGAGTGTAAGAAAGGCTGATACAGTAGCTCCCTTCCCATTCAAGGATCATTGCGTACATGTTAAAAATGGTTTTGAGAACAGGAATCAGCATCCTGAAATCCCAGAGGAGTTTGCTCTTCACTAGGCTATGTGTTGGGTACTTGATATTTAACTTTAGATTTAACAGCCTACTATTACAGTAGACTAGTTTGCAATTTGCAACTACAATTTCCTAGGAAATTATCACAATAACTTACAGAAGCCTAAGCAGCACGTCAAAGTGCTCATAGTCTGGTCTGCTGGAGCGTTTGACTATACCAATGAAAAACCAGCAATTTATGAATGCTTAGATTACATAGGTAGGAGAGGATGGGTCAAGGTCATACTTCTCTACTTCACATTTCTGATCTTATACAGAAGCAAAATATGCAGGGCAGCTCTCCAAAGTTTAACGTGTCATTCAGCTCTGCTGCTGACCTGCTTAAAAACTTGAATTTTATTCTCATGGAATGACCGAGAAAATAGTGTGAAGCTGCATTTTCCTTGATAGTTCAGATCCCATCAGGAAATGTCCGGTTGCTGAGTCAGTAAGTTTTTTAAAAGCTTCTCCATAAAGCAGCTCTAATACTGGATTACTTCCAGTCTACTTTTTTGTCCCTTTGTTGAATTATGGGGCATGGATTTTTCAAACAAAGCCCTCGCTGCCTGCCATTAATCCTTTTGGGTAAGCAAATCAGCAAGCCTTTTAATCACTGGGATTGATGCAACCACTCCTAGCAAAGCATCACAAACCATCTGCCAATTTCACAACTATCAGATCCATGAGTGAATGAAAGTACAAGATAAACAGCATGGTACGGAATGCCACAGCTGAATAAAAAATTTAGAACCACCACAGGGGAGACAGATTACTGCTTTATTGTACCAAAATCCATAGAGCAGTTGAATCTCAACATATCATTGCTATTATGGTAGCCTTTGCTCCAAACTGCAAGCCTCAGCATAAACACATTTCTGTGTATTATGAGAACAGAAGAATGCAGTCACATATCTAACAAATATAACGTATTTTTTCACAGGCTACCTTGTTCCCATTGCCTACAATCACGCTACATCTGAAAAAGCGCTTCAAAATAAAGTCTTTGTACACTTCTCACTCAGAAATGTTGTAATTTGTGTCCTATATAGTTATATAAAACAAAAACTGGGATATGAAATACTCCTTCAAAATAATGACAGGCCAATCTCACAGCAGACTAGTTGCTAAAACTAGGTGCAAAACCAAATTCAGGGCAGGTCTCTTTTGAAACAGTCAAATGAATATGCAGGGTTGGAAGGGAGGGGAAGAAGGGTCACAGCCCTCCCTCTGCACATTTGGATTGTTATAATTTATCCATTAATTTTTTTAACATACCTAATCCTCCTAGATAAAATAATAAAAGAGAAAAAAACCCCAACACCTAAGCTATGTTAAAACCTAACAATCACTGAATAAAATTAATATGTCTAACCACCATCACAACTCATAAGAATCAATGCTGGCTCCAAGCAGAACAAAAGAAACAGCTTGGAGCTCAGCTCAAAAGCACTGCCAACCAGTCCTCTGGGGCCCCTTCTGAGCCTCCCTGAACCTTGCAAAGATCAAAATACTCACCTCAAGCCATTCCAGTGGAAGTTCAAAACTCAGAGAGCCAACTATTTAACAGTTACAACCAGAAAAAAAGGCCAGCAGTAAATACAAACTGTAAAAATTATAATTGCTGTTTCTCTTCCCCTTCTCCTGGGCACAGATTTCCATCTCCATAGACAGCAGCTGCATCCAAAGTTTAGAAACAGCAGTTGATTGGGCATTAACCACAGATTACAACTGACAGGCATATACTTCCAAGTAGGAGGAGAAGGCAGCAAGAAGGGAAACACCCTCCTCCACTAGTTTGGCTGCTTCTCCCCAAGCCTCTGGCACCATGAAAAACAGCCGCTCACCCCCTCGGCTGGGCCGGATCCCAGCGCTATTCCTCAGGGCTGAGGAAAAAGCCACTGCTGGCACAGCAGAAGCAGGCAAGACTCTCTTGAACTGATGCTCAATAGCTTATGAAAATAAATACGTAAGCTGCTGGTGAACAGCTCTGCCTGAGTGTTGAGAAGGGAGTCAACCTGGACCTGCAGCTCCTGGGCTAAGGCAATCGGTAGAAAGGCAGAAGATGACACAGACCTGTAGTCCAGTGTCCCCCAGCAGCATGTGGTAGCTGCAGCCACACTCGTCAGGAGCTCTGCTGGCCATCATCTCTTTAGGATCTTCCTTCTGAGGCACTCGGTGGATCAGGCCCCTCTGAATATTCAGGGAGAGGATGGCCTCCTTTCTTGATCCTGACTTCTATAGAAGGGGCACCAGATGAACTGAAAACACGGGTTCCCTTCATGATGCTGAACAGTCAGAAACTGATCCATTCGTGTTCACATTTCTCAGGACCATCTATCCCAGTTGTGCCTGGGGTAGAGCCAGCTGGAGAGGCCAAAACAATGCCTGGGGCTGTTCTTAGGAGCAACATGGAGGCCCTTAGCTGAGGTCATGCCCTAGGCCCCTTATTATGTGTATAGACATACCCATAGAGAGCACAAGGGACACTCTCACTAAGGAAAAAAACCCAAAAGCATTAAACCAGGGGTTGTTTGCATTTTTTCCTAAAAAAGCACCAAACCATTATTGGCATAATGCAAAAGTTTGACCAGTGCTTTCAAATTTGGATGGCCAAGCTGTATAAAAATGAAAGTGGCATGATTTACAGAAATGTAATTAATTGAATTTCTACAATTTGGAGCCTTTCGTAATCCACTTACATAGAATCATTTAGGTTGGAAAAGTTTGTTACTTGGGAAAAAAAGACCAACACCCACCTTGCTACAATCTCCTTTCAGGTAGCTGTAGAGAGCGACAAGGTCTCCCCTCAGCCTCCTTTTCTCCAGACTAAACAACCCCAGTTCCCTCAGCCACCCCTCATAAGGTTTGTCCTCTAGACCCTTCACCAGCTTTGTTGCTCTTCTTTGGATGTTTATTTCTGATGTGTAAACATGGACTTAGATACGTTACTTAAGTAACCCAATATGAAAATGACAGCATGACTATTCCATGTCCAAACAGAAGGTCTTCATTAAAATTAGTTCATCTAATTCCAAGTCTTGAAGGACATTTATCTGCAGGACACATGCAAAACCTATTCCCATTAAAAACTGGTGATAGTCACTTAAGAAATATCTATGACTTCAACAACAGAAGTGATTCAGCAGGCTAAGGTGGTAACATTAGCACAGGAGAAAGCTATCCAGAAATTTACTTATTTATTGGCAACTGTGTCTGAGAAATCAGAGCAAATCAATCAAGAAGAAAGGGAGTTACTAGATGCTGTCTAATACTGTTAAATCTATTTATCGCACACAACTACAATTTTTAGTAACAGTTTGTTATATTTTAAGTTTAAGGCTTACTTGGTTTACATTATTTATCTGAGGAGTCATTATTGGATGCACTGGGCACTTTGTGGAAATTAACAACCAATGAGATAAACAGAAACTACAGCGAGGTATTAACCTTTGCAGATGACAGAAGTGCCCCTTTGAGGTAATTTATAGAAATTTTACTGCCATAAGAAATTCAGAAATAATTACTTTCTGCTTTTTAACACAATTATTTTTGAGAAGAGTTACAGTTTTGTTTGTTGCAACCCTTTCCTAAAGCCTTTGAAAGACCTTCCTGATGTGCTGGGTCTTTCTGAAGGCCTTAGGCTCTGAAATTTGGCATATTCAACCTCAATTACAATTTCTAATGTTCTGCCAGCAGAACCTGCAGTTTTAAGCATCAGGGGGCATATATTCTTTGTTAAATTGGGTCAGCTGCCTGCTCCTACTGGAGCAAAGGCTTCAGTGTATTCATGGAAGGACCAAGCTATGATCTGGCTTCAGGTTTGCTATTATCTCTTGAATCTTAGAAGTCATCATTATTGTTAGATTCTGTGAAATATTATATAAGTAAACCCAGAAAGTTACAGTATCCTACGGGCAGAGCCTCACAAACTTCCACAATGGTCCTCCTACTTTCTATATATTCTACCCTTTGGACATTTTCTCAGTGCCTTTTATCTTCCACATCGCTTGGTCAACCACTGTCTCTTATCCTTTCTGCAAAACAACAATGGGACCATTTTCACACTTCTTTATGTGAATTTTCATAGTTTTAAAAACAATTCTTATTTAAGACTCATCTGACATGTGATGAAAAAATGAGTATGTGTAGCAGAGTTCAAGATCTGAAGCACAGAAGGGTTGAAGGCCAAATCAGCTAATACCCAAATCAAAAGGATACTGATTACCCTCTGTAGACATGGACCAAAAATGTATTGTTTTCACATTAATATTGAGGCATTGCTCTAACAGTGGAAGCCAGGCTGCAGAATAAGGTGGTTTGCTCCATAGTGATTCTAATAGTTATATGGTTTGCAGAGGCGCTAACCTTGCTCTACTTTTAACCCATACCTCAACCAAGCCTTGCCCTCAACTCTGACAAGAGGAAGGGGAGACAGATACTCAGTGTAGCTTCATGACCTATGCCAGGTTAAATCTGCTCTGCCACCGAAAGGCATTCCTGCCCTCCCCACACATCTGCATTCCTGCTTCCCCTCTTTCCCTTGAATCAGCATATAATCTTTGCAAAGGTACTAAAACTCTTGAAAAAAAATAATGAGGACATAACAGTAATTCTGATCCAACTTGAGACACTAGTAAAACTGGAGGAAGTACATCAATTAAAGTGAGCATACTTGCTGGCTGGTTTGTGTAAAATCCCTACATAGTCCAGGAAGCAAGGAGCAGAACCAGAGTAACAACGTGCAGGCAGCTGCCCAGGACAGCCCATGCTTGCAACCAGCATCATGGCTTATGTCACTTGTGGTATCAGCACTTTCTTAAACTGATCTAAGTCCATGCCGATACTGAAAAGGGCAGTTCCTCTCTTCTCTGCACTCTCTGCTTAGTATTTCTAACCTCCACCCCCTCAGTCAGCTTCAGAGCTTGAGCCTACAGATTTTGAAGGGGGAGAGAGATTTTCACTAGACCAAGTCTTGAAGCATTCACCTAAACAAAAGTCATTGCTGCTACATCAGGTTATTTGTGATTTACTTGAAAGATGCTGGATACTTCCACGCACTTAAATAAAAATAATATATATAGTTTGATATCCCTCGTTCCCGTAGTAAACCACTACAAAACTATGATTTATAATCAATGTCTTCAAATCTCAAGAGAGTGCTATGCCTTTTACTGGTGATTACTTTTAAAGGAAAGTATTGTGTTTTCTTCCTTACCCTTTCTTGATACATCTCCCTACTCAAACACATGATTTTGGACGGTTTATTGAGAACCTTGCAAATAGTTGGCATATACTTTCCTCTTCCTTTTTGCTATGCTTTTTTTAATAGGAAAGAGCTTAAGATACTGTCTAGAAGAACCAGGAACAAAGAAGAAACCTGTGTCAAGTCTTATGAGTACGAAAGAAACCAGTAACTCTGTATATTGGTGTGGTCAGAAAGAGCTCTCAAGATTGGGTTTCTGTTTTCAAAAAGTTTTCCCAATTTCTTCTTTACCTTCTTCATCTTCTATTATACTTCTAAAAAAACCCTTATAAGCAACACACCATGTCACTGTTGCATATGAAAAACTACACATCAGCTGTCAAGGAAAACACTGGTGTCCTCATTCTAGAGCAGCTACATTTCTGAAAGTATGCATACACACTAACCTAAAAGCATGAAGAAAGAAAAAGACAGTGTAACTTCAAAAACTAAACGTTCTTTAAAAAATGGAAATGAAAAATCAAGCTCTTACTCAAAGATCCAACTATTAAACTAGCTACTATAACTCAGGCAAAGGATGTCATGAATCCTTGTCTTCATTAAATGAATACATATTTTAAGGATCAGCTGTATATTTTTTTGCCTAGCAAGCACCCACAGTAATTGAAGATGCTGCTGTTCCACAGCAATGTGTTCCTGCCTTGGTGTTTGAGGTTACTGTATTGATCTGCATTCTTCAGCCACTTTGTGTGAAATCCAGCAGCTTAGCCCAAGTCACATTTCCATGACAGGAAAAAATAAACCCACTTAACTTTGCACTGGCTGAGGAATTCTCACATGGCCTGCTGATGCAGCTGTCCAGCAGGAGCAGGCAAGCGGTAGCTCGTCCTTAAGCTTTTGCAGCTGATTGCCATGTGACGTTCACTTAAGACTTTAATTGTAAAGCTGAGAATTAAATACAAGCCTACAATCTGTACCCCTAATTTGCTCCTTCAGAAGCCAGACTGCTTTCTGGAGCACTTTTTGGTCTACTTTGCAAGTATGACTGCTCACAAGTCCAGAATTGGTGACTCAAACCTTTCTATAACTAGCCCAAAATCAATACATAGGTTCAGACATCTCAGTGAGAAAAGAGAGTTTTTAAATATACAGTCAGGGTATGGATTTCATTACTCAGTCTCTTCCTGCTACACGCTCTAAACAAGCTAATTTAAACAATGAAACTTGACAGTTAAGGTTTGCCCTGAGGCAAAAGCCCTAAGGAGTTACAGGTTGCAGAACTAAAGCTGTGACAATCTGTACAACATACATGACCATAAAAAAAAAGTGATGGAGTAAAATCATCGAGCACCTGAAAAGCAAAAAATAAAACTCCATTCTCTACATCAGAAGTTATCAGCACAGTACGACCAGTACACAAAGCTTACATGATTGAATTAAGCACATATCACATTCAGACTGATAGAAAGGAAGATGCTTGTAACCATGTTCTGCATTGTCTGAATAGTAGCTCAGGACAAAGTTCTCTAATAGTCAGAGTGGAGAAATGTGCTAGTGGCAGGGGACCTAAGGAAAAAAAAAAAAAAAGGCATTTTCAATTATTTATTTGGTCAGCTCCTACAGTACGCAGCATAATCTCTTCTATAAATTATGGAAACTTTACTCTTGTTGTAATGACTTGGTAATAAGTCCAAATGCATTGAAGCATGATATAATATCTAAACCATTACATGAAGTGTAAAAGATCGTTTCCTGGTTCTGAAATTATTATTGTAAATTACTTCTTGCGCAAACAATTAACAATCTCCATTGCATCTGTAAAATGACAAGTCACTTTTAGTCAGCCTATACATTGCTTCTCTAACGTGTATTATTGTGAATCAAAGATATCTTTATAGTTAGAGCCAAAACTCCTGAAAATTTGGAATGGATGTGTTCAAGAAGAGAGAATGTGGATGTCTTTGCTGGATGACCATCTGGTTTGGATGTGGTCTGTTTGCAGTATGTGTTGAACTCCAGGATGCAATAACCTCAGACACTGTCTGAAATGGACATACATTTGATAATTTTCTGCTTTGCAGAAAATTGTCTAGATGTAGGTCCTGGCTATCATATGCTATCCATATGCTTCTTATCTATAACCAAAACATAATAAACTTGGGTAATTTGAAGAAAAAGGCTTTTAGATCAGTGCATCGTGAAAGTTGCCTTCTCTGCCCTCTTCCTTAGGGCCACAGGACAATTTCAGTCTTGAATTCCACACAGTTGGAAAGTTTCTTATAAGTTTTCTGAGAGCACAAAATCCATTTTAGTTTTGTTACTTTATGATTTTGGACCCTAAACCATCAATGTTACTGGTTTTAGTGAAAAAGGTAATATGATTACAATGAGAGTGTCCAACTGATGACAGTGTGGTCCTCTATTCCCAAGAGAGTGCCCTCTTTAAGATCATTTATGAAGTGAGACATTAAAAACCCTAGCATTTTGCAACCCTTTTATGTTGAGCTCTTTAGCATCATAAAGTAACCAAAGTGACAGTTCTAAGCTCTAGTTCTTCACCAGAGCACCTCATTTTTTTAAATGTTTTAAATGTGTTTAAAAGTCGTGTAGATGTGGTGCTTGGAGACATGGTTTAGTGGCAGGCCTGGCAGAGTAGGGTCAATGGTTGGACTAGATGATCTTAAAGGTCTTTTCCAACCTAAACGATTCTATGATTAATAAAAAGCAAGGAAGGATTTTCTCCAACTGGAGAAAAATCTACAGCAGGTTCTCCTGTCCTTGTCCTAAGTCCAGGAATTCACTACCCAGGGATAGTGCTTAGGTGCTCATTACACTATTACTGCATTTTAACAAGCTTCAGTAGTCTCTTGGTTTACATTACTTACTTTTCTACCCCTTCCTTTCTCATATCTCTCCATCTTTACTCTCAGTGTATAGAAAACACACTAAATGCAACTCCACTGACTTTTGAGCTTTTGTCCTGTATTTCAAGATTTGGGCACATGTCTATTTCTGAAACAGCATCTTGGTTCTCTAATTATAGCCACAATCAGGGAATATTACCTTATTTCTATTTAAAGAAATTCATTCACTTTGCCTTATTTTATGTCAAACACAAAATGAAGATCTGTGTTATTGAAGAAAAATTAGATGTTTATTTATCTATATATGCATGAGAAGTATAACCCATTGGTCTTTAGATCTTCACAATACATAACATCCAGAAATAACATGAAATCAGATGAGCAGCAAAACCAGTCTTGATAACAGAAACTATGTTGTCTTTCCACTTCCTCTTTATCCAAAAGCCAAATCACAGTCAAACTGAACATTTTCTGAGCTTTCAGAAACTCAACTACTTTTTTTCTCATCAGCATTTTCTTTTTCTATGATATCCAGATCACACTAATATCAGACAAAATGCAGCTCTCATGGTCAGACTGATGAAAAGCAGAGAGAGTTTTGTTTCAGTTGTCCTGGACTGGTTTGTGGAGTCAATTTGTTCAGTGACTGAAAGATCCTCTAGATTTCTGCAAACATATTCAAATTCTTTGAGATTCTTCCAGAAGTAATAATAGAAAAGGCAACACTTGCATTCTAGCAAATGCTACTTTTATTACCTAACAGCTCCACACAAAACCATGAAGAACATCAAGCATGTGACTGAACTACATCCCAAACCAGAGATTCGCTAAAGCAAAGTTGTGAAGCTTTGACACATAGCTGACACACAGAATCAAGTCAGTAACTTTTCCAGATTCTCCTTTCGGAGTGGGTGCTGAAACCTTGTGAGTGCCTTCTTCAGGGAGAGCAAATAGAAAAATATTCCAAGATCACAGCGTGATCCTGTGTACAGATAAGCTGGATAATGCACCACCTTTTACACAATCATTATTCTTCTGCTCTATGGATCTGCAATTGTAGGTGTCGTACAATCATATACCATGCTGTAATTTAAATGACTAACTGTCCACACCGTATAGCTCATTAGTAAAAGAGCAAAGCTGAACTCTCTCCAACTTACTGTATTTCCTTAATTAGCACAAAATCTGCTCTCTCTTACTGCTATAATGTATATTAATGAGATATATTTCATTCATCTAATTTATTGTAAGATTTTTATTTCAAAAACTGGATTCTGAAAGGAAGATTCATGGTTACTGTTGTTTTCACAGTTCAGTTTTTTGGTTGTCTGATAGTTAGGAAACACAGTAGGAGATGCTTCGTTTCAGGGAGGTAACAGGGGACTTACCAAATCAGAGGATTTATCTGTAGTCAGTTGTACTATCAATAAAACAACAGAGCTCCTGCTAAGGAAGCAGTTTGCTGGGGGCATGTAGCACAGTTGGAATACCATGTCTGTCTTTAAAGGTGACCTGAAAAAAATTATATGATACCGCTGAACTGTTTATTACGGGGCCTGTTCATTTTACAGCAGAAAACCTGACACACTCAAAAATTACTCCAAAATGTTACTCCCAAAATCCTTTTTTCAGAAAACCTGCAGGAAGTGCATCCCAGTGGACAGAGAGAGGGTCAGTAGGCATGCACAGTAACGATGGAAGCCAGACACAGTACAAGTTCACACACTGATAGACGACAAACATTTACCAGGGAACAATATCACTAATCTTTGCTATACCCTTCACTGCTTCAATAGTGACAGATTTTTATTTCCTTTTCAGATGATAAAGATCAAATCAATCTTTTTTTTTTTTTTTTTTTTTTTCCTCTGTTTTNNNNTCTTTTCAGATTATAAAAATAAAAAAAATTTTTTTTTTTTTTTTTTTTTTTTTCCCCTGCATTCACCACTGTATCTCAAAATAAAACCAGCTAAGGCTGTTGAATGGCTCTAGATGTGGTTCAGGTATCAGAGGTGGGCTCAGCAGATAGAGGTTCAATTCCACAGTCCACATCACTAACTTTCCTCTTTCTTGTCTTCACACCATATGCTCTTTACACCCTTTACCCTGTTCTTTGGTAGGGAAATCATCTTTTTCTAAACATGTGTACACTGTATGGGCATTGGAGTGCCATTCTCGGTGCATCTCAGGGATATGACTGAGATAAACAGGCCTTGTAGGTGAATGGCAGTTACCTCAGTTATATAAATTCTACCCACTCTGTAAGTTATCGCAACTATATTATATCACAAAACACCTCCCTCATCTTTTTTAACTATGCTAGTTGCCTCCCACTGACGTAATAGGTGCGATGACAGTAGCTTTTGTAAATAAAGAATACAGTAAACTCCATAAATAATTACAATACATCTATCTTAATTTGCTATCCAGTTCTTAGTTTAAATTCATACTAATCTTCTCTTAGGCTGAAGATAAATATCTTCATCATTTCAGCCTTTGATTTGCCCAATATTCTATCATCTTCTCCCCTTCAATGGGAATGAAAATGTGATTAATATCTTTAATATACATATGTATGTAAAAATAAATCCTCTCTCGATGGTATGGGGAGATTGCCTAAATGGCAGCTAAGCTACGTTACACCCCCAGCTGATGTTTGTGCAGCCGAAGTTCCATATTTTACATTTTTCCTTTTGGAGTTTTTTTCTTTGTTTGTTTTTACTTCATTCTGTTCAGCCCAAGTACTCCTGACCCTAACAATCAAAGAATTACCAGCACACTGATCTTTATATCTATGCTAAACATATATTGACCTTTAATCTGTGCTGGCTTCAGTCACATTGCAAATGACCACAAGGTATCTATTAACAGAAACAGAGGTAATCTTAACACACTGGTGAAATACATATTTAATTGCCACAAAACGTAAGGATAAATACAGTATGATTTTACCAAGAGCTAGAATGTGTGTCTTTAACTTTGTATTTTGGAAAAAAATGCCATCTGTCTTTGAAACGGAAAAATAAAAGTGTCTGATGAGAGCATATTCCTCCCAGAATGTGGCCCTCTGAACCAAGGTCATACAGTTATGAAGATGTTTTTCTTCCATTAGAGCACAGTGCCATTATGATTTATGACTGCAAAAACCTTTTCAAATTAAGATTTGTTTGATTGTCTGTTTCTATTAAGGGTATCATAATAATATTTTTCCCTTTTCCAAACAAATGTTCTACACAGCCTAGCATCCACAAGACATGCACAAGGATGTGACAGTGATTAATTTCTGTTGCTGAATTCCTTACTTCCAATAACTAATTTAAGATCGTCACCACTTTTTAATAACTAAAAAGGTATTCTGCAGGGTATTTTTTCTTAGGTAATTGATAAAACATCTACATATTAATGACTGTAAATTATGACTGTATTATATAAATCTGTCTCCTCAGAAGTCTCCTGTAGAACACGGCAGTATAGGCAGCTGCTGTGCACTGAGGCATAAAGTTTATACTATGAAAAAGAACACGTCCCCACAATGCCAGAGGTTGTTTGAACATATATCCAGATAAAAATATTTTTTCTGCTTGAATTTTATCTAGATGATAAAGGACTGATGACATCATGTGTAATTGAAATAAATTATATATATGGTTGTTGATTCTCATTGAATATCATCTTCCCGCAGGAAATGACAAAAGCACAATTTGTTTTGCATTGTTCAAGCAAATTAGACAAACCACTAGGAAATTGCCTGTGGAGAACAATGGTGCAGTGGCGTACAAAAGGACAGGTAACTTAACAGAACTTTCCTAACACCTCAGAATTTCTCAACCTCTGGTCCTTCCTTAGGTACAACTATAATCACACACAGACAAATTTAGATGCAATTGCAAAAATAAATGGTAAACTAGCTCTCTGTTCTTAAAGCAAGCTCATAAAAAAATTTTATCCTTGCTCCCACAGGATCCCTTCTTAAAGCTGAGGACCATATCACGATATTAGGAAATTTTCTTATGTAGTACCATATGTTATACATGCCTAAAAACACCGGAATGTTTAGAAGAGAATTTGGTTGTATGATTTCTGTAGGTATGCGCAACTATTTTTGAAGAAGCTATGTGAAGTTTTTCCAGTCATAGTACAGATGGATTATCAGATTTCTTATGAAAGAGCTAACAGTTTGGTTCCACCATTTAATTCATCTGTAAACCACTAAATCCTCCCCATATTATTTGGCAGTAATCAAAATATGCTGATATTTCATCCAATATTAGCATCCATAGGTTCATATTCAAGTTTATTGCGCCTTACAGAAAATTATAGTCCAAACCCTTGGGTTAATAAGGGTCAAGATGATTTTCCATAGCAAAAGCCTGAGAGAACGACATGTTAAACAGAAACCCACTCTTCTGAAATTTTTTGTCAAATATTCTCTAAGAGCAATGTCTCTTTGTCCATTTGACCAGACCACAGAGGGGGAGCAAAGAAAAGTTCTTCAGATACTTAACAGCTGTTCCTTGTTGTGTGGGATTCAAAGAAGACAACATTTCAGTAATGCATATGATCACATGTATTGTATCTATAAAGTGTGAAGGCAGGGTCATCATTTATTCATACTGCACTATCTTTGGTTATATTGCAGCTATCCTTCATAGTTGCACAGAAACAACGGGAGCTATGGAAGATACGATGACACTGACACAGTCACTTCATCATACCATACTTGGACACCTGTATTATACTGGTGATTAAAATCTCTCTAGACTTTCTATCCAAGAAACCTTATATCACTTTTATTCATGCTACTACCTACCATTTTTTGGTGTATAGTATTTTATGGTTTATCAAAAAAAACCACTAAGAAGTTCATGCCAAACAGCTTCTCTCAGAAAATACACAGGACAGCAGAGACCTTGTACGTGAATATGCAGCTGAATTTTAACAGCCCTGGAAGAGATGACAGAGAATGGGTTCTGAAAGGAAGAGGACTCTTAGTCTATAGGCCAGTATACAAAAATATTATCCTCCAAACATGGAAGTGCTTCTCAGACATGCTCTTAATAGCATTATTGTGTTTATCAAATTTAACAAGAATGAGAATTCAGCTGATGCTGTGAGGAGAGACAAGTTACTATTTTTTAGCATGCTGTCCTTTTAGCAATACTCTGGGATTTATTCAGTGGCAGTCAGTCATGACTTTCAGGGACCGAAAGTCTTCTTGGAAGTGACAAAGTCATTGTGTTACTTTTTTTGTTTTTGTTTTTTTTTACTATAGAGCAATTTACCAGGCAAGGAGCAGCATAGTAAAAGAAAATTACAGTAATTCTCAAATTGACCAGGATGAACGTGCTCGTACCTTAGGTACACACTGAGTATCACTGAAAGGAGAGCGCTGAATTCCAAACAAACCTTGACATGTCTCAGCCTGCAGCTGAACACACTCTCTTTCCTCTTCACTCTTCCTCAAAGGCGCTATGCTGGAGTTACCCCAGGCTAGATGCTTTGCTGGGGTCAATTTTGTCTTACTCCAACAAGGCTATTATGTAGGAAAATTTTAGTTTTCAAACGGCTGCAAGTATAAACACCACCCTGTTTTTGCAATCAATAATGTAATTAGAGGCTATTATAAAATAATCAACCCTGAACCATAATTTTGCATATTTCACTAAAAATGTACAGGCTGTCATTTTTAAGTACTGTAATTATTGCTTTTATCATTCAAGTAATGTTTCATGGAAAAGCTTCACTAGAAGCAGATTCTGAAAGACCCGATACCTTGAACAGTTGGAAAGTCATAAACGAACTAACAGTTCCTGACTTTACTTTAAGATTTTACAAAATAAATGTGCTAAAAGCCTTGAAAAAGACACAGATAGTGCTTCATATCAGTATGTCTCAAAAGTAAAAATTAAAAAAAAAGAGGGAGGAAGGAGAGGGAGGGAGGAAGGAGAGGGAGGGGGGGAGGAAGGGGA